>JABSTL010000315.1:0-67284 GCA_013759095.1 Fusarium sp. NRRL 29148
GACGGGGACGGGAGTAGGGGTGGGCTGGCCGTAGACGGGAGGCTGGCCAGCGGGCTGAGTAGGAACAACAGGAGGCTGAGCAGGGTGGGTGTAGACGGGAGGGTTGGGAGCAGTGCCGTTGTTGGCAGGGGGAGCAGGAGGAGCAGGGTAGTGGGTCTTGACAACGGGGACGAAGGTGGTGGGAGAACCAGCAGTGTTGTTGCAAGGGACGGTGACGGTCTCGGAAACAGCAACGACGGTGGTCTCAGGGACGGGGTAAGCGGGCTTGGTAGGCTTAGGGGCGACGGAGGAGGGGACCTCGTAGTCGTTCTTGGTCTGAGAGGGCTTGTCCTCGGGCTTCTTGGCACCCTCGATCTTGAAGGGGAAAGAGTACTGGAAAACCTCGGGGTTGCTCTCGAGCTTGAGGACGAGACCGTAGACGTTCTCGGTTCCGAGGGTGGAGTCAATGGCCCAGCTGTAGGAAGCAGCGTCGTTGTCAATGCCAGCTAAAGGGTTCGTTAGTGAAACTGGTCGAATATGCTGCCGTCTTCCGTCTCTACTCACTGGCAATGGTCTTGATGGGGACCTGGGTGTTCTGGGTAGCACCACCGATCAGAGAGATGGAGATCTTCTCGCCGGAGTACTTGGGCTTGGCCTGCCAGGTGATCTCGAGGGTCTTGCCAGCGGACACCTCCTCCCAGTTGGTGGGAGTGAGAACGGGGTCGAAGTCGGCGACCTGGGCGAGGGCCTTGGCGGCGAAGGCCATAAGGGCAGCGGCGGAGATGGTGAACTGCATCTTGAAGGCTGGATTTAGGAATTACGGTATATAGTAATTGTATCGAAGAAAAAGGATAGACGGGGTTGGATAATAAGAAGCTGTAAAGCAACCTAAAATTATTAAGTATAAAAAAGAGTGTGGTAGGCTGAAAGCCGAAAAGAGTGACTGGTATGAAGGTGGTGGTGAAGAGAGAGAGAAAAACAAGAAGAAGCAGAGGATCAAGCTGGGGTTTTGTGATAAATGCCAGAGGGGGACTGGGTGTGCCACCAAAGCAGGACAGGGGTGGGGATTCACGGTACGTACCCCCAAGACATCTTCCAGAGTCAAAAGAGTTCCCAGGTTCGGCTACCCCCTGCGGGATCATTGAGCGCCGATGGGGGCGCTAGTGCAGGTACCATGCTGGGCTCTCCACTGGGATGGGCTTTGTGTGCCTGAGATATCCACCACACCTCCCAGCCCAGTCCGTGCCTTACAGGACTTGGCTGCACCTGGCTGTTCCTGCGTCGGCGCTTATAGCGTCCATAGCTTAGCACGACGTCAACAAATCCAGGGCACAGAAGGCACTTCAACCTCAGCAGAGACTAATATTTGGGGGCCTCCCCACAAAACACTGTTGGTCGGTGAAGGCGTATGTTCAACGGCTAGCGGAACTAGTCCAGGGGCAGGCTCTAAAGTCGGCGCGACAGTGAAGGGCATTGAATCTTAAGACTCACAGACAATGCGGTTCGCTAATTGGCAGTGTTTGTCCATGCCCCCCTGGGCAGCCTTTCTTACTGCTCACCAGTCACAGAAGCTGCGCTGAAATCCTGTGGAAGCAAAAATCGATGATCCTTCTTCCACAGGACTCTGGATAGCCCAGTCCAGACCGATCATGGTTAGCAGTTCATCTACCACAAGAATTAGTCAGGGGAATCATCCAATGGATTGCCATGATGATACGCCATTGAGTTATCCTATGAACACCCATAACAGAATCTCCGTTGTTTATTCCCCCACTCCTGGTGACCGATTGCGAATCTGGATCTGGAGCAATCTCTGCTAACATGTCTCTGGCCATGCCATGTCTTGTCTGTTCCGTCTTCCCGTCTGAATCGCTAATAGGTATGCGGATCCTATCTTTAGAGGGCCCTGCTGTGGACTGTCCGAATAGATGGGACCATGAGACCGAGATAATACCTGGGATCAGCATTGCTGTACTTGCTGTGCTGCAGTGTGTAGCAAATGCACCCGCGCACCTGCTCCTGTAGGCAAACATCCCCTTGTCATCATTCGTCTGAAAAGATGGGATGTAATTAAACTCGAGTGGGCGAGGTTCTGTCGATTGGCTACAGGCTGGGGTGCACATGTCGGCGATTCGGAGACCCCTGCTTGGCATTGAATTGGGCCGCCTGTTGGTTCTCTTACAACTCCTTTCCGGTTGCTGACGGACACTGACTGATCCTTTTTTGCCGACTCATGACCCATGTTCAATACTCATCGAGACCTCTTCCCTAACAAGATTACCTAGGATTTCCAAAATCCAACTCCAGGGTCTCAGGGGTGCTAAGCCGGTTTCCGGGCCTGATCGCCGTGCCCCGAGATGATATTGCTATTCTTGTCTCTAATTATCGTCGCTTGCAGGTGTGGCAATCGAGACTCTTTTCAGTGCATTCACGCTGTCTTTCTTGACTTGTTGTCTTGCATTCCAGCTCTTGGCAGGTTTGTGAGCGCATCTGCGCTTTTCCCCCGCTTTTTCTTGTGCGACATTTACGTCAACGTCAAAACCGTCTTGCAACGTCGGAAGCAGAACAGGGCAAACAATTGAACCTGACAGGGCAAGGACAAGGTCCTATCCGAAACAGGCGTTCGTTCTGTCTGCGGATAATATCAATGCTGCCAGAAATTCTATGGAATCAGGGAATCTCTTGGCCCCGGTATAGAGCTGCAGATGAAACGCCCCAGCTAAACTCTGAGCCGGGTTGGCAACGGCTCTGTTTCCACAGCCTGGTATATACGTACTGGATAACTTACCGAATGGGGGAGTCCCCGAAAAGGCTCAGCGGATGAGTTAGAGTTCCGTATAAGCTCCTATGTAAAACTCTACTCTAATATTCATCAAGCTTGGTGCTGGTTCATATCTCAATGCAGCTCGCCTAGCTACTTAAGTTTTGATCAGAACAATTTGCCCTAGGCTTACCGTAAGATTCAAGTAGTCTGCCACACCAAATAGTTTGTATGCCGTTTCTTTCAATCGATTGGGCTTGCTGAAGAAACAATCTTCTACAGGCCCTGTGTAGCCGCTGTGGCTCTTGTAGGGCTGCTTATTCCTGTGCTGGCTTGGCATGGACCTCTCGGTAGGTATCAAATAGGCGAGTTCGGCGCACAACGGCTCCAGTAACTAACAAGAGCCTGTTGGCATACCTAAACCCACGATACTACGTGGTATGTGCTGCTTGACGATCGTCTGTGACGTTGAAGTCAAAGGAAATTGAGCCGTTGAAAAGATCACGGGGCATTATGGCACCATTTCCGATCTGCCGGCATTGCTGTTGGCGATGGCTCACGGAGTAATTTAACTGCTCGGCTCGAGCACATAACCAAATCACCAAATACCAACAGTCTCTCTGCATGAGAAACCAACATGCCCTAAACACAGGATGATTGATTCATTTATGCGAGATGGCTTCGGTGAGAGTCCCACAGCCGAGTCACAACTCCTAGCGCATCACTCAGATGCAGCTTTCTCATCCCGTGATTTCAAGTCACTCCAGCCGCTTCAAGCTCAATAATCCCCTCATGGCCAAAGCGTTTCTAGCCCCATAAAGGATATGGGTCAGCTCATCTGCTGGCCCCTTGTGCAAGGACCCTCGCCCACTCCGCTTCGATAATGCGCTGACGCCAGAACCTTTTGACTATTGGTATTGACTTCCATCCACCAATGGAACCGATAGCTACGCCGCATCTAATCTGCGATACAGAGTACTCCTTGAAGATTTTGCCTCGAAAATGGACGGTGAGTCCCAATTCAGCAGGCACAAGAATGACGTGCTCTAAGAGGTGTGTGCTGAAGACATTATGGAAAAATAGTCTGTTGCAGTTGAAGAGCAAATTACAGAGCAGAGAGTCAAAGATATCACCCGGATCTTTTAGAACACCACTGAACCACCTATCAACATCTCAACACACAATGTCAACTTAATGCAATTAAATCAAGCAATTTTGAACGAATCAAATGCAGACGCCTGAACCGCACTTGGTCAAACGGTTGCCAGAACAGCGTTGACTCCAAACAGCCACAGCTGAGGGTTACAATAGTGCTGGCGACACCTTAGGTTACCTTACCTTAGCGTCACCTCCACTCCATGTCACTACAGACGGTATGCTTAACGCTTAATAGCAGCTCCCTACCTTAAGGTATCTTGGCTAACGGAACGGAGGTTTACTTACGCCACATTACACTATTCTTGCTAAATTGCACCAGCGGTTTGGGTAACTTTACTGGCACGTTTCCAGAAATTGTCCCGACTGGTGACCAAGACCTGAGATTGCTTAGATCGAGATGCCCAGAGCGCCTCTGTACGATCAGATCGATGTTTCGATATTGAAGAAGCCCTTACGTGAGAATGAAACGCTCGAAATCCATGGAATGGTTGACTTATACCACTGGAATGTTGGCAAGTCTATGAGTAATGTCTCACAGCCATGTCGGTCGCGGAATATCTGATAAACTTGGCTGCTTGGCATGGATTTGCACTCAGGTTACGAAATTGACATACAAGGGATGACTTCAACAGAGACAACACTAGGAATAAGCAATGGCCACGATGGTCCCCAATCGCTAGTCTCAGCCGCGGCAACACATTAGTGCCGAATCAGTTTGGATGCAATTCATGCCGCTGGCATAGTAGCCCACCATTGTAAGACCAGATCCTTCTATTTCCAAGATTGAGTCAAAAACAAACAAAAGGGGACACTTCAGAGACGCCACGGGGAGTTTCTTTCATGGTAAACGGCGCGGCACGCGATCAATAGCCTGAATTGAAGTCTGAACCAAAAGTAGTGGCTGCAGGTTCAATATCCCCTTTCGACAGAAATCAAGAACTGACCAATGCATCCCAACATCGAGACTCTTGACCGCTTCCAATAGCCTGCAAAAATCTAGCTCCTAGCCTAGCACTCTTGATGCCTATACAATCGCCTCCAGCTGCAGCTGAACCAGTCTAGACACTGCGCTCCATTCATGGTAATAAAGGGGTCCACCAGTCGATTCAGCATGGCACAATAGAAAATACACAATACACCAGAATGTCGCAGATTGGACGCCGTGGCTGAACTACCGGACGCCCTCTCGCCCCGGTCTCAGAAACGATGATACCGAAAGCTTCTGTCTAACCGTACCAACGAGGTTATCATCTCTTAATACCGCCAGGGTCAAAACTCAAGGTTCTGTCGAACAATAAGGGTCTGCCTGACATGCTTGGGGAGCCAATGAAACTAAAGATCTTGATTTTGGATGAAAAAAAAAAAAAAAAAGTTTCATGTAAGACCTATGTAAGTTAGCTTAGATTCAGAGGTCTCTTAACTCTCTTGATGTGTTTATTTTTTGACGAACTCCTCCACAGTCTGAAGCGTTGTTGCTCCCCGAGCCTTGTTACAGCTCAAGGCGATAGGGGCATCCTGAAGCATCCACTGCTACCAGTAAACTTTACCCCCAAACTTGAGTTTTCCATGAATCAGGGAATCGATTGCCTCAGTAACATCAACTGCCGAAAACATGCTTCTCTGTGATTGGGTTCCCCGGAGATGAGAACCTCAGAATTGCCCAAGTTGGAAGTTGATTGCTTCACCCCACAAACCAAATGATTCCCTTCCCCCCCATTTCCCCAAACTATGGTAGTTTCCGGATCTTCAGGAGTGGCTTTTCGAGCTGACCAATAACAGCATGTCAGTTAATTGCACTCCTTGAATCGCTGACGGTATAATTTTAGGAAGTGCAATTTCATGCATTGCGACCTTCAAAGTTTGATCACTATTCATTTTATGCGCCGACTCGAGTAAAATTAGTCTTTATTTTTAGTTGCATTAATCTTGTATTCTTTGTTTCGTTCTTTGTCACATTTGGTTGTGCATTCATTGGGTGGCGTCTTTCAGCCTCGTGCCCCACCTCCAGGTATTCCATCTCACTTGAGCGCCAAACTCGTCAGCCTTGTCACGACTACCTTCCACCCTTGACCTACCATCATTAAAGAACCAGCCGCATTTTCATGTTGCAATGGCTTCTGAAGACGATCGCCCCATTGATTCGCCCCGGAATAAACGTCGCAAAACAAGCGGCGATTCTTCTCCTCCTTACGCGCCGCAACGCGACGCCCTAGACAACGATCAATCACCAAGACAGTCTCGCCAACTATCGATACGTGACAATCGCCGCAATAGCAGGACTATCAGCCTAAGTCCTGGTGAAGATGGTGCTGGAAATAAATATTACGAAAGTCGTCGTACATCACGATCGAGATCACGGTCGAGGTCACGGTCTCTCTCTAGTATAGACTCCCGTAGACACTCGCGCTCGCGATCCCGATTAACAACACGATCACATTCACCCCGCTCTTCACGCTCACGCTCACACTCACGCTCGCAACTATCCTTTCGTCGCTCCCGAACAGACTCCCTCTCCCCGCGGGGGGCTGAACCAACTCCTCCTCCAGAACCTTTCAAGCCCAACTATCGTGCCCGCCTTGTTCTTCATGGTCACACCAGGCCTGTCTCTCAGGTCCGAATATCGCCTAATGGAAAATTCATCGCATCTGCATCGGCGGATGCTACTGTCAAGATATGGGACGCTACAACAGGCGAACACATGGATACACTAGTTGGGCACATGGCAGGCGTGAGCTGTCTTGCTTGGACACCTGATAGCAACACCATCGCAAGTGGTTCAGACGACAAAGCCATTCGTTTATGGGATCGCGTTACAGGCCGGCCAAAAACCACAACTCGAAAATCGGTAGCCGGTCAAGAAATGGGGCCATTGAAAGGTCACCATAACTATATTCACTGTTTGGCATTCTCGCCAAAGGGCAACATCCTTGCAAGTGGTTCATACGATGAAGCTGTGTTTCTGTGGGATGTGCGAGCGGGCAGGCTGATGCGAAGTTTACCTGCGCACAGTGATCCTGTCAGTGGGGTTGACTTTTCTCGAGATGGCACGCTGGTCGTCAGTTGCTCGACAGATGGTTTGATGTATGGACTCCTGCAGCTTCAGCTGGTTCATTTTGCTAACAAGTATATAGTCGTATTTGGGATACATCAACAGGCCAGTGCTTACGCACCCTTGTTCATGAGGACAACCCGGCTGTCGCCAATGTTTGCTTCTCCCCTAATGGACGCTTCGTCCTGGCTTTCAACCTCGACAACTGCATTCGCCTATGGGATTATGTTTCTGGTACCGTTAAAAAGACATATCAAGGCCACACCAACGAGAAGTTCGCTGTGGGTGGCTGTTTCGGAGTTCTGGAGGGGGCTCCTTTCATTGCATCTGCTAGCGAGGATGGCAGCATCGTCATGTGGGACGTGGTATCAAAGACAGTCTTACAAAGAGTAGAGGGTCACAAGGGTGTGTGCTTCTGGGTGGATGTCCATGGAGAGACGATGGTGACCGGAGGGCAGGACAACACAGTCAAGGTTTATCGACACATCAGAGATAACAACAAGGTGAACGGTGATGCCGAAAAGGTGGATAAGGAGCCACACTCTAAGGGGTCACTGGCGCAACAAGATGTGGCCATGAAAGGGGCATAGGATGACACCATAGAGATACCTAGTGCAGGCGTCATACAGCTTAATGAAAGAATATTGCTTGCAATAATAGGCATATGACGAACTGCTCCTCCTCAGATATCAGTTATTTGGTGCCCAGGTGGATGATCATCTCAGTCTAATCACAGTCTTACAACCTCAGGTTTAGTACATTCTATAAGTTCTTGAATCACAATTGATTTTTGGACATAGATCCTCAACGGATCAATCTTTTTTAGCTGTAAAAAGCTAGCACTACTGTCAATTCTGCTTCGGAAGAGTTTGGTAATCAATTACGAGAGCGGTTCATTTCCATGCATCCATCTTCCATCTTCCATGCTAATGGCCATTTTTCACCTCGCTATATCCATCAAAACTTGACCTCGATGTTTCGAGCTCCAACGCGTTGGCCCTCAAAATAGACGGCGAAGTCTACAGTCCCATCTTCGCATGTCATCTTGATTTCGAATTCAAGCTCACGATAGACCTTTCCCACTGAGTTAGTCCACGTCGGAAGGGTTTCGAGCTTGACCTCGCGTGACCAGCGGATCTCGCAGAGTTTCCCCACGGTCGGTCCCCGAGCTCGAGGGGGCGAGGTCGGACAGCTGAAGATCTCTTGCACGATCGGGCCAGTGTGCTCATCGCCATCGGGGAAGAGTCTGGTGTAGGAGCTACGGATTGGTCTCTTGGTGTATATGTTGTTGCCCTATCCAGGAAATCAGCTTATAACTTGAGGTTTTTTGCCATGTTCCATACCTCTCTGCGAAACCATTTCATCTGGTTGTCGGCTCTATATTCTTGTCTCTCCTCTGACCAGACCTTGTCGCAGACTCGGTGCCTTTTGGGAACAAAGGTGTCCGTGAAGCAGACCCTGTAACTGCACCAAGCGATCCTGCTATCGATTCTTACACCAAGACTTGACTCAAGGATGTGGCTAATACCACTGACGACTGCTCCTCGGCATATAGCAGTCCATCTGCATTAATTAGATGGAAAGCATAGCACATGGGTAACAAACTTCACTTACGGCTTACTGCCATCGGATTGGAGTACCGTGGCTCCTGTCGAAGCTTTGAGTCAGTCGAAGAGATACCGACTTCGGCCAAACCCACCGACGAGGATGACATACTTTGCAAGTCAGTGGAAGTCTCTGTGATACAAGTGATCAGAACCGCCTACCTTTGCCGGCTGTCTATATCTTCTCTGGATCGCCTGGGTCTGTCGATGAACGAGCTTCTCAATCTCGTCCACAACAGGAGTAAACACTGACAAAACATCGTTTCTGGAAGAACGTTAGGAGTCATCTGCGTTAGCAAGCCAGGTTTTCTGGAGCACTCACGAGCTTAACTGAATGTTTCTTCGCCTTTTGTATCCCGGGTTCAAGGCTCCATGACAACCTTCAGGAAGTGCGACCAACCAGTTCTTGTCCTGGCCGCAGAACCGCTTTTTTATTCCATGTTCCCACTCATCATTGAGGAATCTTTTTTCATCTGCTTTGCTGATGTTTTTCCAGGATGTAGAAGATACCTTCCTCTTGATGAGTTTGAGAAAATTCTCATCCAGAAAAATGCTGCCACAGAGCCCGCCTAATTAGTTGTATTAGCCACCTATATACTGAGGTGTGTATCAAGATATTAGAAACTCACCGTCGCCTTTGACGCATTCTTTGACTGCGAAGGGCTCCGTGGACTCGACGACATAGCTGATGAGATCCTGAAGCCGTGTCAGTTACGTATAAGAAATGGTCAGCGACAGCAAACATACTACTGTTCCACCGCCAGCATCACAAATGACTAGAGTATCACCTTTCTGGTGCTTTGTCAGACAAGTATACGTGGGAGTGTCCTCTTGTACTTTACCTTGATGGTTGAACATTTGGAGAGATCTTCGACTGTCGCAAGAGCTGCTGCCTCCGGCTCCAAGATAAAATGCAGGGTGGTTTCACCGAAAAGTCTCTTCTCGAGGATACCTGACATCTTGGCAGCTTGCTTCATGCGGTGCTAGGCGTAGGGTGGCCAAATTGCTGGAAGAGTGACAACTACATGAAACCTCGATTGCCCTACCAGTTCATCTCCGAATTTGCGAATAATCGCATCCATAGCGTGGCCCCAGAGCTCGCGCAGAAAGCTAGCAACCGCATCAACTGCATCGTCATTCGATTCCTTCAAGAATTTGCGGGCTTCACGAATCTGGGACGAATTAGATATTTCAGCTGTGATGTCAGAATCTTCGAGTAACAAGAGCTTGAACCACTTGAGGCCAATCTCATCCCCAGGAATAGAATATCCCCAAGAAGTAACCTCATCGTCCTCATAGAGCAGTTGAGTTGGCACTTTCTCAAGGTCCGGGCACTTGCTCATCTCTGTGTTCCAGCTTGTGACAACTTCAATGTCCCCAGGTTGTTGGGAATACGCCCAAGCAACCCCGGAATGACTAGATTATTTTACATGTTAGCCAGAATCGTTTTATCGAGTTGAACCTGATGGGTGCAAGAGGAGCACTCACGTCGTTCCGAAGTCGATTCCGATGATGATCACGTCGTCTACCGGCTTGTTTGCCGTCACCTTGCCTCTTGGCACATGCTTCTTGCGTTCCATGTTGTTTAAGAGATTGGGTGTCTCATGGATAACGTGAACTGCTCCAAGTGTGCCAGAATAATGAATGGTAGCCCGAAGACCAAAGTTGAAGAATTTGAGAATGGGATGAGAGAAATAAAGAAAACGTTCCGTATCGGAGAAGTTCCTGGCTTTATAATGTTGAAGGTCAATGGTTGATGGTAGTGAATCACAGTCGGCCAGCCCGGGAGCGGCTCAGGCGAGCATTGGCGAGAGAACGGCGCTCTACCATCTTCATATTTCTCTTTTCTTTTGCTAGGGGCTCTGTCTTTCTCCCTCGATCCTTATTTTCCCTTTCTCTTCTCTTCTACTCCTCTCTGCCACGGTTATCCTCTACACATGTATCAGGCGCAGATGTGTCCATTCCCTACAACTTCACCATCACATACTCATTCGATCGCTTTTACCCCTTACTCATCTCACCATTTGCTTTATGTCATCTGGCTTTGAATCATCTCATCCCTTTTGATCTACCAAGATCTTTGATATCATACTACTCTCCTGTTCATTTTTCACTCACGCAACTGCGAGTAATGATGGGGGCTCGACAGAAGAATCCAAAGCCAGGACATCCTCCTACTTCTGAAATTGCACTGTCTGATCCCTCCAATGACTTAGCTCAGGAGCCTGCCATCGTCGTCAATGTCGACGAGCTCCCTGATCCGAGAAATCATCACGCCGCCAGGGCCAGGGGCGCTTCAGAGCCGCCAGCTTCTCAGACTGGGCCTCAAAGTCGTCTCGGTGGCAAGCCCCAAGCCTCCGCCGCTCCGTCCTTGGATGATTGTACCGCCTGGGCTACAGCAAGGAACATGGAAAGCCAACATCGAAGTCCCACGGAAATCTTGGGTTCTTCCCACGGCATCTCACCAGAAGAAAATTCCAAAGTGATTCGGCAGGCCCAGAAGAGTTTTGATCAATTGGTCTCTTTGGTGAAGAAAAGTACTTCTCAATGTACCGACGGCTCAGATGCATCTGAGATCGCGGCGCTCCAAGAACGCCTAGGTAAAGAGCAACAGAACAACAAAAGACTCACAGGGTATCACATGAACCTCACCAAGGAGCACAAAAGGCTTGATCGCGACTATCGGGAACAAAGTGACCAACTCTACGAAGCCAATGCCAGGCTACGCGATACCCTTGTCGAAAGAGATCATCTACGACAGTTGCTGGAAGGGGGTACTTTCGCGAACTCTGCTAAAATAACAGACACTGCCGTTCTCGATGCTTGGAAGGAGCTATCCTACAACATTCGCGACCTCGCTTATACACTGGCACAAGCACAAAACGTTGAGGATCTCAGCGACGTCTTCATTAGTAGATTGCGACGCGTGGCTCCTGGATACAACAAGCTTCTCCAGGATCAAGACTACAGTCACGCTCTCATGCAAGGCTATCTCTGGAGACTTATTGACGAACGGGTCTTTCGACCTAAACAGCCTGATGAACAATTTTGGGGTGGCTGCCAGATAACTAGCCTCAAGCTAGGCAAAGACGAGGTCTACTGTTAGTGCCGCAAGATGTCTGCCCTGTCCATGGTGTTCGTGTACTAATTTCTGTAGCAAAAGTCATGTCAAAAAAAGGCGAGAACTCAGACGATTGGACTACCTTGGCCCATGCCGCACGCCCTTTTTCTCAAGTCTCAGTCGTGTTCAGCAAGATCTGGGATGATAACAATGGGCTCGTCAATACAGTTGTCTCGTGGGAAACTGAGCTTCTGAAACCATTCTTTTTGCGCCGCTCCCCTAGAATCGACAGGACTCAAGGGAGAATCAATGAGCAGCTGACCGAAATCTTCAAATCCGCCATCGAACTGGACAAGATGATGATGTATTCCAAGGCGTACTTCATGATTGAATGGAACCTACCTGGAAAAAAGCCACCTACAAAATCTCGATATGACAAGGAATCCACGGAATCTGTTTTCCAAGAGGTCGAGCTTAACCCCAAGAGTCTGGTCAAATTCTTCGCATCTCCTATCCTCTCGAAATCAGGTACAGCGGATGGTCAGAAATACAATATCAGAAACGTGTTGGCCAAGGCTTCTGTCATCTGCAGCTGACCTCGCGTCGTTACTTACTCGGTATGACAGGAAAATGACTCGGATGGTTGTTTTCGTTATGGGAGAAAATTAGTGAGAACAAGAACACTGAGGATGGAAAGGGTGCAGCAATGAATCTTCACTGCGGGCGGTATTCACACCATCAACGTTTACTAGTCTACCCCTTTTGGTGCAGAATCGGAAAGCTTTATCGTACCCAAGTCACTTCTAAAAATTCGTTCCTATCATCGCAGACAGGCACAGAGAGCAGATTGGGAAATTGCAAATTGCACTTTTATACATGTTGAGATTCTAAATTCTGGATGCGTGAACGGACGTGAATTGAAGTGAAATGCACCCATAAGGTCATCTTATAAGGTATCACGATGAAGACTAACAGTATCAAATATCTTCAGAACATCTCATACTTTTAACTAAAGCAAATAGAATCGAAGTACATCAAAGAAGTATCATCCATCATACTCCCTCCTCCTAGATTAACAGTATTGACCACTGTCTCGTATCATAACCATTCCATGTATGCATCTATGTCACACTCTTCCGAAACCCCAATTAGGTATTAAACAAAATCCACCAACTCCAAATCCAAAAAAAAAAAAATGCTGTCTGTACAAAGGAGCTATGTCATCGAAGTATTATCTTTACTGACTCAAGCTCTGAGTCCCAGCCCAATGTTAACAGCCGCACCTAGTCCGCCTTGTCATGCTTGCTCGTAGTCGGCTCAAATTGTTGTAGGATAGGGCGTCTCGGTAGCACTCGTCGTAGGAGTCTCGCTCTCGGTCTCGTAGATCGTTGTGCCCAGGTCACTGGTGATGTCTCTAGATTCTGGGTAGGTTGGGATCACAGGAGGGGTCTCTGAGCTGGTAGTGGTAGATGTGGTAGTCTCAGCAGGTTTCTCTGTTTCTGCGCTGGTGGAAATTGATATGATAGGGTCAACAGTTAAGGAGTTTCCAGGCACCGAGTAGGCGAGCTTAGTGTAGACCGGTGGGGTATAGACGGCCTCATCACTAGTCGTCGAGATGGCTGGTGGCACAACGGTTCGCGAGTTGCTGGGTTGAGAGTAGACCGGCTTAGTGTAAACAGGAGGCGTGTACGTAGGAG
Organism: Fusarium sp. NRRL 29148; assembly: GCA_013759095.1. Lineage (NCBI taxonomy): Eukaryota > Fungi > Ascomycota > Sordariomycetes > Hypocreales > Nectriaceae > Fusarium > Fusarium sp. NRRL 29148. The sequence goes on from JABSTL010000315.1 coordinate 13,310, forward strand.
TCTCTACAGGCTTCGTGTAGGCAGGGGGTTCAACGCTGGATGAGCTTCCAGGGATTATAGGCCGGGAGTAAGCTGGCTTGGTATAGACCGGAGGCGTGTAGATGGAGCTATCGACGGGCTTTGTGTACACGGGGACTGTACCATTACCAGAAGCAACCGAGGAATAGGCAGGCTTGGTATACACAGGAGGGACATAGCCTGACTGTGTGCCAGTGGAGTTACCATAAGTAGGGTCCGAGTACACAGGCTTGGCATAGACCAGCTTAGTGTAGACAGGAGCAGAGACGTAGCCATTGGCAGTGCCGTAGACTGCGCTCTGGTCAGGAGTTCGATAACCGGTGCGCGTAGAGACAGAGTATCCAATAGTAGAGTTCATGTAAGGGTAGTCTTTCTTGGTCTGAGAAGGCGCCGCATAGATCGAGTTGGCGGGATAAGGTGATCCAGTGTTCTGCTCGCCGTATGGCATGGTTGAAGCATACTTGCTAGGGGGCACGTAGATGGTGTTGCTAATGGTCAAGGTCTTGGTGCAGTCGTGGCAGACAGCAGTGGTGTAGTAAGGTCCATTGGAAGAAGCGGTGACAGTGACAGTGACATCGACAGTCTTGGTAGAGACAAACACGTAGTTAGAAGGACATTGGATGCTTGGCTCAAGAGTTGTCGAGTGAGTTGTGGGTGTGGTTGTGTTCTTGGTGGCCGCGTAAGTGTTGACAGGAGTATAGCTGGGAGGGTCGTAGGCGTTCCCATTGGGAGACCGAGCAACTCGATGCTGCTGGAACTGTCAATGGTTAGATTGTGTTTACTAGTGTAAGTGATGAAGCTCATACAGAACTGAACCAAGAACCTCGAGGAGCAGCTTCGACTACCGTGCCCGAGAGGCCAACGGCACCAACAATTGCAGGCAGACGCATCTTTAGATTGAGGCTCTATGAGTATTGAAGGCAAGAGTGAGAGTATTCAAGAGAATGCGAGGCTGTTTGTGAGAGTGAAAGCGATGCTGAGTCTGGTGGTGAGATATTCATTTTCGGGATGCATCCCATCATCCTTAAGTACGGCTTCATTTTCCCAAGGGTTTTTCGGAAGGAGCTGCGTAAAAGCCAAAGGGTAGAAGTATTGAGGTTGAATATTGGACCAATTGATGTCAGAAAGGGTGCTATATTGAAAGAGGGATGTTTGTTGAATACAGAAGGGCGACGTTTTTGGTGGTGAAGCGGGGACACTTTATCGATTCAAGGGAGTTCGCACCAACCAAACAGCCCCGATCTTGATGAGACAATAGGGACAAAGGGCGGAAGAAGCAATGAATTTGTCGACAAGGCCAGGGAATCAAAGACATTTATGAATATTCCATTGCCAATCATGCCCTAGAGCGCGACAGCGACAACCTTATTGCTCGACAGACAACTCGATATGAGACAAATTCAAGGTGGGCGGGGGATTGATAGTAATAGTAATATTCTATTGTTCCTATGTCGTCGGTTCGATAAAGGGCGATTTATTCATCTCGCGCGTTTGACTCTTTACAAGTTACACGACCACGTCGTTAGCCAACGCGTTGGTGAGTCCAATCAAGATAACAAAAAGTGCACGCAATTCGTCTCATGGCAAAGTAAGTACAAGTGTGCCCTTCACAGCCAATTCAGCTGGCGTGATCTGTGGGTATAGTAGTATCATTGTGTGTCAATCATAATGTGTGCGTATGTATGTGTGTGTCTGCGTGGTTCTTCCTGTCAAACAGTCCATACGTGCAGGAATGGGTATCAAGAGGGCCACGCAATCGCCGTCGTGCCCTTTGTAAAAAGCTAACAAAAAACCAACAACAAGAAACCATATGCTTATGCCGCAAAAATCATCAATAACCTGCCGTCCCGCGATGCAATCATGTAAAATCGAGCATTGTCCCAGGCTAGCTCGAGTCAAGTCCGTCATACGCCGTGGCCCCTCTTGAGATATTCCATCTCAATCGTTCATCTGTAACTGGCTCTGCCTCGGCATTGCGCCGATCAGTCCTCCCAGATAGTCTCAAGATCGAGATCTCCTCTTCGCTCAGCACCGCACACACTCCAACGCTTTCGCTTGTCTCTGGAGCCAAAACCCATCGTACGGCCTCGCGTCTGGCCATCCTTGCCTTTCAGGTCGGAGGACTCGTTTCCCTCTGCAGCATCTGCATCGGCCTTGAGCTGGACAATTCTTTCAGCTTCCAGCGCTGCTTCTTCGGCATCAGGCGTGTCAGGAATTGTTTCCAAGCTGGAGATGCTGGGGCTTCGGGACCTGGTTGATGTTGGCGTGGAGGGAACCGACGAGTAAGTTGTGCCATAGCTCCCGGAAAGGGCATCGTAGCTTCGATAAGAGGATGTCGAGGAAATCGAAGAGGATGGTGTTGATGGAAATGTGCCTAGAGAGCCAGTGCTCGAAGATGTGAATGTTCGAAGAGGAGAAGATGGCCGTCGTAGTCGGGCGGGGGTGCTTGTGGAAACCCCCATGATGGGAGAGGTACTTCGTCGCTCATGCATTTGCTCAGGTTCGAGAACTGAAGTTCGAACTGGCGAAATTGGCGGGAAAGCTTCATCGACAGGCTTTCGCGGAATGCGGACTCTGCTAGGTGATCCAGAGGGACTTCCAGGACGGTGCTGGGGCGAGAAAAGGATATGGCCTGATCCATTGACACCCGGCATGGATTGAGTACGAGACATTGGGGGCGCAAGACTGGTTGTAGAACGAGACCTAGAATGAGCGCCTGAGAGCGGAGAAGTGGTGCGTGGGCGATACGGAAGAAAGGGTGTCGCAGACCAAGATGGTGAAGCTGGCGATGTCGGACTGGGGTCGGTGCTTCGTCTCAGGTTTGGCGGCTTTCGAGGCAATTCAATGCTGAGGTTGGAAAAGGCGCTGGGGCTCTGAAGCCGCAGCGATGGATATCCTGGAGATAGGGAGGGTGATGCAGACAATGATGAGGATGCAGAGGCAGAGGCAGATACGAGTGCGGGAGCAGGTGTAGAAGTAGGACGGAACTCCTCCATACGCTCTGTCTCGGGAACTGGCTCCATTTCGAAATTGGTAATCGAGGGTGGAGGCAGGATACGATACGATACAATGTGATACGGTACAGCACGGCACGGATGGAAGTTGAGACCAACCGGTTTCGTCAGAAGATAAACGGTGGCATGTGGTGCCCGAAACTTGAACGAGTCTTGGCCGACGAGCAACGGCGTGGATTTCTGGGGGGGTTTATTCGACCCAGTAGTAAAGATCGTCAGCGGCGGTTCTACGAAGCTCTGCCGGCGGCTGCAAGTTCGGGTCGCTTTTGACAAGAGGCGCAGCAATAGGGCGTGAAGCAATCACAAGCTGGCGACAGAGTCCGGTATTGCATTCAGCGCGGCAGAAAGGCGGGGGTGGATCAAGATTTGAGATAGATCCGAGGGGATATGGACGGGTTTTTGTTGTAGGTGGAGAGGCTATACTTGGTAGCTGTTGTAGCTCGAGGCGTGGTGGTGTAGGTGAGGTAGGTAGCTTGGAGTTGCGGTTAAGAGGAGAAGGGCGGAGGGACCTGTAGACTACCTCGAACTCAGCTCTTGGAGGCGGTGTCGCGGCAGCTCAGCTGAGATCGAGGTGACAACGCGAGGAGGAAGAGAAAAGCAGCCCTCGTAGGAAAATAAGAGGGATACTGAGGAGGAAAGCACTTGAAAGATGAGGAAACGTGAAGGCGGTTGAAAGTGAACATGGAAAAGTGATTTGAGGCGAGTCAAGTCGAGCGAGCATGTACCTTAGTAAAGAGGTGGAAGCGAGACCAGCGACTGTAAAGGGAGACCCAAGTGCCACTGGGCGCGTGGTTCCGACGGTCAGGGCACCCACCAGTACCAGCTCCAGTACCAGTGGTTGACGGTTCGGTGAGGTACCTCCGCCAGGTAGTGGGGGGATACCTGGGCTTCTGGGGCCCAAGGCCTGGGGAGGAACGTGCGATGAATCCACTAGGGGCTCTTAGCGGGGACTCAAGCCTGGGGCAATGAGTTCAAGGTATGTGACGGTCAAAGAATTGATGAAGGTTTGGGAGTTTGGAAGTTTGGATGGAAAAAAAGAAAATGGACAAAGAGAGTAATAACGGCTTTATTCACAATAGGATGGTTGTATTTTACATTCCCGTATAGCTGCAGTTAGACAAAGCTTATTCACTGGCATTACAATACCTGCAACGTTAACAAGTCGGTAGTCCTCTCTCGTACAGGACAAGGGTCTCTTTGAATCTAAAACAACACAACATCTGTCAACGCCACCGCTTCCCATTGACATACCTGACACTGCCATGTTTCCTACCAAGGAATCAGAATAGGTATAATAACAGCCATATTAATAAATGAGATGGAATGGCCCGAGACCATTCAATGTCATGCGATTCGATGCAGTGCGACGCGCGGGGTGTGTTATGTGTGTGCGCATTGTTCATCAACGACAATCACAGCCTTCAAGATGCTCCCTTCAAGTCACATCACATTCCGTTTCCACATCAACAGCATGCTCACGCAGATGGCAACGCAGCCAATCCTTCTTAATAAGCATCATCAACCATTCGGAACCGTGAGCAACCTACCCGGACTTGTCGCTTGAATTGCCTCGCTTGTCTTGGTACAGAATAGTACACGAGACGAGACGAGACGACGACTCGCCGAGTATCTCAATGAGGCGGCGATCCATAGATCGGCCCAAACTAGCGGTCCTCAACGCTTGCTTGACACCGCCCTTCCAGAACTTGACACCAGCATTAATAATTATGGACAGTTAGATCTCGAATAAGATGAGCACTCTGCCAATTTCACCTAATCCGGTAGGCCGTTCAAACCGCTCATCTTCAACCGTCAGCCACTCACGGTACGCGCCTCCAAAAGAGACGCCGCCTCTCATTTCAAGGAAACCATTCACTGAAGCCTCGACACCCGGGTTTCAGGAACCGGGGGCCCTTATGCTTCGTGGAGCCTTTACGGGGTGCACTGAAGGCCCGGACCCCATGCTGGACTCTCTGCGGATGAGAAGCTGGAGGCCTTTTGTACATAAACAACTGGGGACCTGCGGGAGTCGTCGAGGGAATAATTTGTATTGGGGAGCATAAAAACGAGACCAAATAGCAGATGCCAAAATAAGTGCAGCACGCAGGCCTCCATGTTTAGTATAGTTCCCCAAGTTTTTTGTCATTTGGAATAAAGATCCTCGAGTCCTCGCCTCTGTCGACATGGCTCAAGCATGAACATGGCGTGGAGCATGCATGATAGTGTGCTGCCCGTTGCATCGTCAATTGTAAGCCGACTTGTCTGTACCTGGGAGGCTTAGATAAAGTCGACCAATCCCATTCCTGTCCACGCATTTCCACGCATTATTATTCTTTCACTGGGCTACCGTGGCAAACGAGGTGCTTAGCGCTGCTCAACTCGCTGCTGATGGTCGTTCGTCCTGAATCGTAAAGCCAATAGCCACTCAATTTGTTCTCAAATGTAACACCGAGTCAGTCAAGAGTCCAATGACCATGAGCCAACCAGCTCTCACTCACATCAATCGCTTGACACCTGCCTGAACCTGAGCTCCCACTGATGAGCGCGCCCATACACCTTGATCCTGGCGAGACCCTGGCGCAGGGATGGTGAGTGATGGCTCAGGGCTGAGGGATGGCCGTAACGAAGATGGGCCCAGCTCATTGGGTGTAATATCGTAGCTTGGGCGCTACATATCTCTGGAGGAATGTCTGCCCTGGTCGCCATGACGTCGTATCTAGAGAGTTGCCCAATGCGAAGTGATGGTCTGTGAATGCAGTAAAGAGATAATATTCACGCTCAAGGTTGAGCCAGCAACCATCGGCTGACAGCCCCCAATTTATAATACATATGTTTTGGCTCTCCTGACTTGGATGAGATGCCACTTCTCAGCAAACCCTCACTGCTCCCGACCCCAGATTCTTCGTCTTTTGATCCCAATCTCAGGGGCCTTGCGCTACTGCATGACAGTTCCATATTTAGCTCGCGCCAACAGAATGCTCCGATGTCGTTGGCCATGCTTTTCTCATATCAGCGCTCACTGACCTCAAGCAGTAGAGCATTTTCGTGCCTTCATTCGTCGTTGTTTTGTTAGTTAAACCGAAAGGTCGCTCATCGTAAAAGAACAAAGAAGCAAAAGGAGGCCTCTGCCTGTATGCTTAACTACCATCAGGTATCTTGTGTACTAATTCAGTACTAATGCATTACTCGGCATTATGCCGATTTTCTTGGTTTACAGAGAAATACCGCGCAAAACTCGGCTTCCGTGGGATTTAATTTATAACGCAACCGCTTACACGCGGGATGTTTTACAATTGTAAGAGGGTTGCAACTTGTAAGTGACAAGGAGCAGGTCACCTGTCGAGACGATCACATGTACATCGTTTCTTCCACGGCTCGACCAGACACAACACAGTATGACATGTCCTACTAGTGGTTCTCGTTTGCAGCACTGTTGGTCCATATTGTGTATGTATTGTAAGGGCTCTCATATCTCCCGTCTCGTTATCAACTGCCATGGATAGCCTGAAAACGAATGATCAATATCAGCCACATACACGCGGTCCAAGGAACTCCAATGACTGCAGCCCAGTCTATCAACCATTGATACACGTACAGACGCAGGCTAAGGGAGGATGTAGTACCCAAAGTTCCTGGAGCGCTCGGAGAGATCAGATACTCTCACATGATATCGCTGTGATCAATTCATATCCAACAACAATTTTAAGACACTCATGAGTCCCAAGTATCCTCCTATCTTGTTCCTGGTGCTCCCGGAGGTGGAAGCTGGTCAGGTCCAAAAGACATTGGCAAAAGCTACATAGCGTCAACCCCAAACTCAAGAACAAAGGGAACAGAGCGCAACTAACCTGTCGCAGTTTTGCAATCACAAAATCCTCATTCTTATCGAACATGATAATGGGTGTATCCAGTGTGCAAAACTCGCGAATACTACATCACCGAGAACACGCAACTCACCTGTTAGTCAAACCCATCATCTTCTGCATCTACTCTCTCAAAGACACCCCCGGTAACAACTCACAACTGTCTACACATTCCACATGGACTCGCCGGTGGCGCAATATCAGTTGCGACAGCAATGGCCCGGAATCCACGATGGCCGCTTGTCACAGCTGTACCAAGGGCCACGCGCTCTGCACATGTTCCCACAGGATACGCCGCGTTTTCCACATTTGCGCCGCTCGTGAGCTCGCCCTCGCTTGAGAGAACCGTTGCTCCGACGCGGAACTGGCTGTACGGACAGTACGCTGTGGCTTTGGCTGCAACTGCACGCTCACGAAGCTCTGAGAACTCGTTCGACGTGATCCCGTGTGCTGAACAGACTTCAGCCGTCTTGGCTGTGTCGCCTTTTGAGATAGTCTCTGGGTTCTCCATCATATGACCTGAGGGGGAAAGCAGAGGGCAAAAAAGGGGGAAGGGGAGGGAAGGGAAGGGAAAGAAGGAAAGAGAGAAAAGGGTTTGTGGCAACGGGCGATTGATGCTTATATCCTATTCCGTGTCACTCGTCACTCGTTACACGAGCGGGCCCTTTATCGTGGACCTCTCCGCATCGGGCGCCTCCGTAATGCGGGGCTGAGCGCCGAAATGACGGACCCTTCGGCTGGCTCCTATGATACCATATTGCGTATCATTTCTTTCCTTTAATACATGATAGGTAGGTATGTAACTATCGTTTCTAACATGCAAGGGTATACAGACTAGGTATGTAGACCATCTATGTATGTATGTGAGTTGTGTCCAAATATGTATTATCAGATGCTATCAGCATCTTCTCATCCTCATGGTCTAATATTACTGTCGAGACCATTATGCACCTTTTCCTTACATTGCTGCCATCCATTCTCATTACAAATACGTACATATGACACAGAGCAGCACAAAACTCCGAACTCATCGCTCATGCATACTGCTCGGCGAGCGGTTGTGGCCTGGTGCTTGAACGGACCCGACCAAATCATTTCCATATCCTTGGTCCCCAACTTGCGTTTCTTGTAGGTCTTCTTTTTCATCTCATCTGGACTCCGGCATCTAGTAAAACCCATCAGATCCTCCAAGCCTACTTGAGGTCGAGCTGACTGTTGGCGTCGACTGTGCCGAGCTTGTGTCGCTTGGCGTTGCCGGTTCCACGACCTGACTTCGGATCGACGTGATCCATTCGTGCTGCAACAACTCAACTGCTGACGATCGGTTACGAGGGTCTCTTGTGAAACATTTCTTCAGAAAGTCGATTCCCTGAGGGCTGAGCTGATCTGTAGGTGGCAGCTGGGGCGGGTTCCCTTGCGCAATGTTGTACATGATCGCCCACTCGTTGTCGAGCTGTGCCCATGGCCTTCTTCCGGTGGCCATTTCCAGAATGACGCAGCCCAGAGACCAGATATCGACGGCCCCAGGCTTACCAGGGTTCTCGCCCTTGATCACCTCAGGTGACATATACATCGGCGTTCCTGTCATGGATCGGTTTGGCATTGTTGCTTGCTTCTCGCCAGCAAGTGTGCGGCCCTGTCGAGCAATAACCTTGGCGGCGCCAAAGTCCACATACTTGATGATTCCGTTATGATCGAGCAAAATATCTGCAACGTTGTTAGTTTCTGCACATTTAGGGATATAAGATACATCACTTACTTTCGGGCTTGATGTCTCGGTGGGCAATGCCGCTCTCGTGCAAATAGACAAGACCCTCGAGCAGTTGAAGCGCATATACCATGATGACCTGCTCGTCTTCGATTCGACCATGTTCCAAGAGACTGGCCAAAGATCCCCCCGAACAAAACTCCATGAAAATGTACACTCGGTCTCGATGCACTTCGATGCCATAGTATGATACCACATTGGGATGATCCAACACTTCCAGTACACCCATCTCCTCTCGAATTTGCTCGGCGATCTGTGGGATGAGTTTGGGATCCTGAAGTCGAATTTCCTTGACGGCCATCAGATGGCCTGTGTCAAGGTTCATTGCTGCATAGACATTGCCAAATGTGCCGCCTCCAACAAATTGACCTTGCTGCCAGCGCATCGTAACATTGGTGGCCGATGATGAAAGGTACGCCAACGATCGGTCGACTTCGTTATTGCCTTCCAGTACTCTTCCGACTCCCTGTCGCTCTGCAACCTTCTCGCGTCGATACTCATCTACCCTTTCGAGCTCCTCCATGCGCTGTTCAGTGATGAATCGCGAAGCCTCTTCGTCGTTCAGCATTCGGTTCTTGTCAAGCCTGCGGAACTGCCCCACCAAGGCTTCGATTCGTTCTTTCTCCGCCTGTGCCGCGAGGTTCGATCTGGCGCCCATGATATCAAAGTGAGAAATAAGAAGAGACATGCACCCTGCGACCTTGGAGCGAAGCTTGGCATACTCATCCTCGCCTAGTGCAAGGATGTGACGGCCTCGTGTCATGCCCATGGCCAACTCTAACGCGAGTACGGCCCATCGAAAGGTCTTTCGGTCAGATGCAACGCAGTCGTCGCAAATGAAGCTCACCCAATCGAGGGCAAGTTTGGTCAATTTGAGGTTGTTCATCTGTCGCCTGTTGCTATCCATGTAGAGTAACGAACGTTGGCCAAACTCTGTGGCGAAAACGAAGCATGTTTGAATAAGTTCTTGGCAGTCCTTTCCCCGAGCCTGTTTTCTGATGATTTCCACACTGTCCATGAAAGTATTAGAAAGCTTATACGCCACCCGCCTCGTTTCTGTCAATCTTGAGTTGACTTTGTGGATGTTGGACCTCGATTCCTGCACAAGGTCAACATGCATATCAACAGCGTCAAGGAAAGCCCTCCTCGCGTTGTGTAGGGTCTGGGGACTAGGAGCGCAGAGACGTATATGTCCTCGCTTTAGGTCGAGGTTCAGGTCGCGTAAGGGTACTTCGATTACTTCGCCAAACCAATTGATAGGATCCTCTGGTCGCAGAATGAGGACATATTGCTCGCCGAGCTCGTCGGGAAACTGGTCCTTGGAAGTAATAGCCATCATTACAGGTATATCTTCCAGCCTCTCCCGTAACTCGGGCGATGCGATAACATATGTGTTGTCTTGCTCAAGCAAACGAGTGTCGACTTGAAAGTGACCCGAAGCTACCAATTGGTCGTAGAACTTTTGCATGGTTTCCGGTGGGAAGGATATGCTGTAGTCGGATGCGTGCTCGTAGTTGTCGTTCAGCATTCGAGTGAATCGCTGAAGCATCCGCTGGCGGACTCGTACGGAGTCGAGACAAGCCTTATAACGCTTACTCATCTCCGATGCGGTTTCCTTGGGCTTTGCCTGCAACTCCTTTTCGAAGGTCTGGCTGAGTCTGTTGAGAGCCTTGAATGTGAGTGAGCTAAACTGCTCCGCAACTTCGATGTGACCTCGCTGCAGATGGCTACCGATTTCGTTGGCGAAATCCCATTCCTGAAACAAAAGTTCTGCTTCCTTGAAAGTATTCTTGTTTCCACTCAGCTTCCAGTTTAGCATCTTGAAGTAATACTTCAATGCTTCCAGTACAACTTGGTCGAAAGATTCATCGATGCAGGGTGGCAGATCCCAGCCTGGTTCCGGGTGCGCGATGGATGTGCACTCAAGCTTGATTCGAATGGCAAATTTGAGCAGAAGCTGAAATTGAGAGATCATTTGATCCTGCATGAGAGGGTTTTGCTGGGCAGATTCCTTAACTCTCCTAGCATAAGCGAGACGTGTGCGGGTGATCTCTTCAATGAGACGCGAAGGGAAGCTGATAAGAGTAAGAAGCTCTTCGAGATATGGTGGTAGGTGGCGTTTGCGGAACGGCTCGGAATTCCTAATAAGAGTGTCCTTCGCCTTGCTAATGACGGTGGATATGGGTGCAAGCATTCCCTTTTCTAAGTTCCCATTGTCGTCGTTGTAAAGGGATTGAAGTCCGTCTTCTTTCATTAACCGGTCGAGGAATGATGTTTCGTCGCTGCTTATACCATTTACAGCTGGCGATCGCTGTTTAGTCCGTGTAAAGTCGAGCTCATCATTCCCAACCCACTTCCTCAGGACGTTCAGTTCCGTGTTTATCATTTCGTTGGTGTTGTACCACGATATAATAGCATCATGGGCTTCTTTGAATGTGGCAGAGTCTGCTGCTTTGTGTTCTGCTGCGAGTGAAGCCCAAGAAGGGTATAGGTTTTCACACATCTCAATCTTGGCCACCATGTCTTTGACTTGTTCGTATGGTGGTTTTCCTGCTTCGCTCTCGCCCTTGACTTGGAAGTTGATGATCTCATCGAGTGTACGGTCAAGAGTAGACCGAGATTCCTCCAACATGCGTCTCTGGACAGGAATATGTCTTCCACAAACCTTGGATCGGATGCCCAGCCACAATTCGGTCTTGTGGGCACTCTTGCCCGCCTGTTGATCCGCCGATCCAATCAGTCGTTTTTTCTCTTGCCGTACGACATCTCCAGTAAGGACGGCCTCGAGCATACCGTGCCACTCAAGCCTTTCGCGATTCTCTGGGTCTTTCAAATCTTCGTCCGTGGGCTGAAGGTTGTCGTTGCCGTAAAACATAATGGTCTCCTGGTCGAAGCGATCGTCATATGGACCCTCCGACGAGGGGGTTTCGCCTTCCGAGTCCGAATCGTTTCCATTCAAATTCGAGTAGGACGAAAAGTACCCTCCACTATAGTCCTGCCGCAGTTTCTGTACATATGCTCGCTCCTGTGCTCGAAACCTGCTCTCACTCTGCCGTGGGCGCGTCTTAGACGATGATCGGATTGATTCTGTGAAAGATGGTGTCACTGGCGGATGAGCTGGTTTCCTGGAGGTGGCAGGATTGTAGGTGTTCGAGGGTGTCCTCGCCGGACCCAATGGTCGCTGCGGCCAGGAGCCATTGGGTGTATAGGCCGCGCCATCGTCACCAGCAGCAACTCTCTGTGACTTTGATGCACCGTTAATGACCGTCCCAGGAAGTAGAGAAGTCAATGACCCTGTGTGGCCCGATGTCTCGTATCGGGATAAATTACCCAGCTCGTCCTGACGTTCTGTCGCATGAGGATCGCCGTTGGGTTCGATCGGAGTTTCGTGTCGGTGACTCCTGTTCTTGTCTATGCGGCCATCTTCTTCGGCACCTGAAAAACGAACGGCTCGGGGCGAAGACTCGGCCATCCTAATGGATGTGTCTGGGCTGGCACCCAGGTGGAGTTGGAAGTATGAGCGCCCCTCAGCGTCACGTCGAGTTGTCGTGAGTAATACGAAGATATAGTTGTGACTGTGTAAAAGGCCAGTTTAAAAGGTTTTGTGTCGGCGCTCGAGTTGTGGTCGAAGAATTTACGATGGATCGAAGATGGCCATGGAGAGGGGGTTGAGCTTGGGGAGCTCTTGATGCAAGCAGATCGAGATGGATCGCATGGAGGAGTGGCAACCAAGAAGCGCGTGCAATCTCATAGCCAATCATCGCGCTCAAATCGTCCAGTGGCGCATTAACTGTGGCTCGTGTGTGGCGAAACCATGGGGTCAGACCTATCTATCATGGAGACGTTGAGAAGACGAATCATGACTACTAATCTGCCAACCTTGGAAAAAATCAGCACCGTCAATCTTCTTTGCAATGACTACCCTAGACCCGGCCAAACTTGCCCCAGCACAAGCCAACGCGAACGGACGAGGGCCAATTTATCTTCGCAATAATATTCGTATAGGGTTTAGCATGGTAACGTTTTAATCAAGCGATGACCGGAATGAATTGATGCAATATATACCCTACACACATGCCTGAGCGCCATGCTACCAGTATAGCGCGTTGGGAATGGCATAGAGAGTGTTAAGCCATGGGAAATGATTGCACAGATTACGATTTATGCATAGAATTTTATTGTCATATTAGAGAGAAAGTAAAAAAAAAGCCGCTTATGATTTCCGACACGTATACGAATTACTCCATATGCTCCTTATGTACAGTTGTGAACACTAGCATGATAAAACTTGATTCATCAGGTCGGTTACGAGCCGAGTTGTTACATACAACGGAACTCGATATTAGTCGGCCGAAGCAATAGGTGAACAAGACGATGCCAGCTTTGACGGTTCGGTTAGGCATACTGAAGAGGTTAGCAATCCTTTAAATGGCATGCAGACGGAACCACTAATAAATGGTGAAACTCCGGGATGACGCTTTGACATCAAAGTCCTGATCGAATAATCTACCAAACCAAAGTGGCCAAGGCAAAGACGGATAGAGAACAGACAGTAGCCTAGAAGTACGCTGAGTTGATTGTGGTATGTTGACATAAAAATTCCTTCTCACTTTGGTTCGATTGACAAGGGTTGGCCCCGGAAATGTTTGATCAGGTCATTGTCTTCAATAGCCTCAAACCGCACACTCCATCCCTGTTCCGAGGGAGGAGGTTCCGTCTAAGACGACAACAACAAACTCTATCCAATGTCAAAACCGCATGGGTGTGGGCTTGAATCACGGAGGCTCCGTCTCGAAGGTCGAGGTACTTTGACCAATCAGCAGGACTTCGAGGTCAGTAAAAAGCCGGTCTGTGTCCAGGTCTGACATGCGGTAACAAGACCGGCTTCCACGGAGTCATCGCCGTTGATACTAATGACGCTAGATCAGTGGCTAGGTGGGTAGGCGATGTTCGATAAGTTCTTGGCGATAGACCGGCTCAGATATTGCTGATACGTAGTCATTAATCTCATGTAAATCGACAGATTAAAAGCTTAGTGTCATAACTTACATCTGGCATGACTGACAACTCCATATCACGATCTCAGGCATATGGCCATGTTCAATATATACAGACCCACTCTTCTCTACGGAACTTGCCATATCCGCTGTTAGTGGTGGTAGGCGCGTTGTGTAACATGGGACTCTGCAGCGGCCTGATATAGTCTTTTGCGGATGCCGGCACAACGATTCGTCCATAGCAGTAGGTATCTGGATACCACCCGAACCCGGATCGACATGTCACTGTCTACGCAAATCGACTTCCATGAAAGGACATTCTTTCCTAAGGCTAAGCCTACCATGCGTTGGCTCTGGAAATCGCTTGGTGGTTGTCAATCACATCAAATCAACCGGGGTCAAATACCAACACCCTGGTCAGGTCAGCGCGGGTATTTGCTCAGCATTAGCGCATATGCATGGAGCCTCTTGTGGCCAAGGTAGGTATAATAGTCGGTCCTTACAAAGTCCTTGTGGTCTCGGTCTTCTCTCTGAAAGAATGAACAAGCCGTGTCGTATGTCAAGGCTATCCAAGTCTGCTCAACAGTCAAGCATCGCTTTCGCCACCTCTTGCGGTATGGCCTGATGCACTGGAAATATGTCCCAAGAACTAGATCCACATATCAGAACTATGCAAGCTTGTGTGAACCATCATCCCACGCGCGATCACACTGAGGGTGTGAAAGGCTTTCCTGCGTACATATGTAACCAGATTAGGAACATCTCGGTATATCATCAAAGAAACTTTTCGTCCCATCGTGGCCGACCAGGCCGAGTAGAGTAACCTTGCTGGTGGCTCTTGAAAGTCGGGACGACATGTCATGTTTGAAAATGAAAATTAAGTTTGAAGTTGCATAGTCTCGTAGTCAGGTCGGTGGTTGTAACGGCTACTCTGTACAAGGAACTGAAATTCTCCTGGCCATCATCTCTGTTGAAGACTCAGCTCAGAAGCCGAGCCTTGGCGTCGCGTGGGGTCTGGAGACCTAAAGATCCTTACTAGGGCTGACCAGGGCTGCACGAAATGAGGGCTCCTGTAGGTACCCGACGGTTGGCCTGATTAGCTGTCACAGCTTGGTGGAGAGAAACCTCTCACCCCGGATTCGAGCTGATGGATGACTTGGGTTGCCAAGGACTTGGAAGACTCGCCTCATGATACTGTTGATGTCTGGCTAGGTATGCTGTGTTGGGCTTCTTACCGGCTGCGTTGGGTCATGCGGGCCAATGATATTGTCATATCTCACTAGAAGGCTGCTGATGGCCTGCGAGACGATCAGATTGTTGATCGGCGTGCTCGGATCGTAACTTGATACCAACGCCAACCGATGTCAAACATGAGCACGAGGCGGGAAATTGTGGGTTACAGGGTGAGCGAGGCGGCGACAGTTGGGCTTCGACACATGGATGCCGCATTGCAGTAGGCTCGCCCTGAATGTAATGCAAAGATCTGCTAAAAAGAAAAAGAAAAGTCTTCACATGGATAACACAGCTGAATATTTAGTTTGTTTCCATTGTAACCGTAAAATTGCGCAGTGGAGACGGGGGCACAAGATTCGATTACATCATTGCCATGCTTCTTATCTCTTTCCTTAGCAGATTTCGAGAGCAACAAGACATGGATGGGCCATGCTGCCTTTCTATGTATGCTCAAAGGTTGCATAAATAATACTGATGTTGGTCAATTGAGATGAAGCCCTGTAAGTGTAAGTGTAGGAAGTTTAGGGAGGCTACTGCAACTAGCCCTGCCCCAGGTGGCTGTGGCTCTTCCCGCGTACCGTCAACCGTGCACAGATCTAAGTTGCTCAAAGACAGGCAGTTACCTCCATAGTAGGTTATGAAAGGCACTACCTAAATCGATCGCACAATTGGATGAGACGAAAATTTGAAACGTGCTGATAACGAAACGCCCCGGGAAGAAGGAACGCAACCTCTGCTCCACCCGTCTCACTCATTCTCATCCCTCAATTGTCACCATCCAAGCCCTGCAATTTGCCATTAGCATACCATAAAATCCTGCCACCGTATTAGTGCCCAGAGACGAGCTTCCATTTGATGCACGATTCAATGGATGATACGGTCGGTTACACTTTGGAGCGAAAGTTCCGTATCATTCATGAATATGAGCCGAGTCAGTTACCGTTGCGACCTCAACGTTTCACAGACATCCGACTTACACTGATACATACATGGCTGTCTACATCACGAACGCACCAAACCAACTCATCAGGGTTGCCCCGTGGCGCTGGCGCCGCTGAACGGGAATTAGGGAGAAGGTGACATCGCAACCCTTCAGGATGCGGGAAGGGATTTTCTCCCATCCACTTGACAAAGTTTAACCAGATGGACGCTCATTGTTGATGCCCCATGAGACGCCACCCATCGACGGGAAGGCATTCGTGAATTACTCCAGGCACCCCTAGGTATTTAGTGTACCTATGGCGGACCGATCATAGATCTTCGTCTAAGGCTCTGAGCTATGTCTTATCCTGCAGCAGTGAGGCTGAATATTAATCGTGAAATGCTTCAGGTACCAAGCAGATCTGCCCCCTTCAGGATCGGTAGCGAAATCAAGAGGTAGAACAACGCTCGTTTAGTGGCATTACTTACGGATTGCTCAATCGCAGTCACAATTTACAAGGGTCCAACTAACACAAGGTTCCAGTGATGGGTGTGTACCCAGGCGTGTGCTGAATCGCCTTCTGTCTACAGAGTAAACTTCAAACTTGCAACCATCCTCAGAAAATTTGCCTCCTCCCACGGCCTGGCTCAAGCAGCACTGACGCCGCTTCACCTTGGATGGTCACATTTTTTGACCAAGGATATCTTGAACGGTCCTGGATTGCTATCTCCCCGATCGGGGTACGTCGGCTCCTCGTACCGGCCCATGTACATTACGTTCTGAACTGGTCTGTGAGCACTACTTTACCTGCTGGGGGCTCACTAATGCATCCCGTCGTTCGAGGTTTGGGACCGTTGGACACGCGGGCTTAGTTACCCCACTAGCTAACTTACAAACTCACTCCACTCGCCGTCACAGACCCGGACCTGGCTTGAACTCGACACGACAGACCAGACCCTGGACTAGGTAAAATGTCTCTAGCTTGTTTGCTTTCGGATCCTCGTCCTGCTGAAGCAAACGCTTCCGAGACAGAAACGGGGATTGCTATGGTCATGGCCTCATCGGCGCCGTGTCCAGGGGATCCTTGATGTTTGTCCCGGTCCCATCTATAACCACCATAAGATCGCCCTCATATTACGTTTAAGATACCATCCTCTTTTGGCCTCCTTCGTGGCTCTACTCAACATTATTTAGATCCAGTGGATCGACGTTTCGCCTTGCTTAAAACTTAGGAGCCCACCACTGCAGCCATCACCTCCACGCACAAAATTCAAGGCCTATTATAGACGCCGCCACTTCGCCTACCTTATCTGTGCATCCGATCTGTTACCATCGATCGAACACTGTAAATTGTCACGCCGCTGGGTTTTATAACTGCTAGTGGTTGTACCATTGGATTTCGTTAAAGCACCCTCTAGCTAGCTCTTTGAATCGGCACAGTTCGTCCCTTGGCAGACAAGATCAACTTACAATTATTTCATCACATAGAATATCGAGTGAGTACGATGGTAAAGTATGTTCTCGAAATTCGAGTTAATCCCTTTACTCAGACCATTTTGTTTCCGACGCCTTGCCAACATGTGCGATTTCACCAAAAACTATTACATCTACACTTCTTGCACAGATCCTGGGACACATTTCTGCAAAACTTCTATAGATGGAAGTCGCGAGCATGCCTGCCCCAAAGGCCCTCATGAACGCTATATCGTTCTCCCGGAAAGCTGCCCCTTGTGTTGTGGGTGAAACCAAAAACTGCGGTTGATGTTAGACTCGACACTCTCAGGAAGAACACTGGAGAAACAACCTTGCCGTACTCACCATGGCCAACGAATTTCATATTCTCCATTGATACGGAATTGCAAAAATGACAGCCTGGTCTGAAGCTTGTATTGAATTCAAGGCACCAAGCTGATGTTTCTTTCCATTCAATCGAAGACAGAGCTACGAATTCGAGAGTACAAGCACAGGATCTTGAGCCTCCCATAGGGGTTTGAACGAGAAGAACAAGCAGCAGATATGCTATCGATGAGGAAAGGGAAGCAACATGCGATTTTATCGGCAGCATTTATGAAAGACGACAGAGGCAAGCGAACCAAAAAATTAGCCAGCGACTGATTTGAAAGTTGAACATCGAGCTAGACCTTTAAAGGCTCGTTTGTACTGGTACACGGGAATTATACACTAAATTGGCGATATGGAAATAATCAAAAAGAAATCTATGGTCACTGAATGCGAATCTATATGTATGGCAGACGCAGCCTCAGCTTCTTAGCTATTGACTTTGAGCGATCGGAACCCACGCCGTTGAACGGTATCATGATTGACATGGAAAACATATTTCTACATATTTTACTGCTCTTAGGCTTATATCGGTTCATATTTAGCGCACGAAAGATGAAGGACTCCGGCCACAGGTACTATAGAGCAACTGTTGTCAGCTGGTTCTGCAGGCTGCCGTTAGCATATATTGTGGCTGATATACCTTACGAAGCATGGCTTACCTCGCATATTCGGAAGATGCAACACTCCGATTATCGCCAAATAAGCAGGGATGTCGTCGGTGTTTTCACTGCGTGGTTACATTGCCGTTGACATCAGGACCATCACGACGGGTGACGGAATGCGCTATGCTATGTTAGTGAGACGTAGGCTGCCATCCCACCATCTTCTTTAGGCTCTGACAGCTCGCTTACGGCAATCGAGTCCCTTAACCCCACTGATCTTAGTCAACATACAGCTGAGATAAGAGACAATGTGCAAGTAAAGGGCAAAGATCAGAGTTAATATGGAGGTCGGCCGGGTATAAAGTTAATGCTGCGGGGAATGAGGGGGAATAAGCGCGCCTGTGCGAGCCTTTGAGGCGCATGCCGCGCGGGATGTACCGGTAACCGTTTGACAGTCTGATGAGGCGGAATATTATGGCCAATGACCTGAGGTTGAGGAGAAGAGAGACAACAGGGCCTGTATGTATGATGCAGCTGAGAATAAGCGAGATCTGCCACGTTCATCCCTGTTGGTTCGACGAAGTGTCGGCTCACTGCCCGCGCTCAGACCTGAGACGAAACCATGGCTATTAGGACGTTTTGATGCTTAGATCCAGGTGTTTAAAGAAGAACAAGTCGGTAGGTTTACGCAGGCCCGGGTGAATACTGCTTACGCGTATATGCCTTAGATGTTCGCTATCAGTGGTTGTTTCAGTTGGCCCCTGACTATTCCACTTTGACATTGGTTTGCGAGGCGTTATGGGTCGACTGTGGATTGGGACGTCCTTCGGATAGCCACAAACCACACGAATAGTTTCCGCTCTTGAGGCCTTTGCGCTTTTATCACGGTCTGGACAATCTCGTTACAAATTCTCCTGATTGTCGGAAAACTAAGAGTGATTAGGGAGCATGGCGTGGGGGCCATGCACGCACAAACCTGGCTCTGTTAGTTTTGTGGGTGGCGCTGCAGTCCGCGGGAACTAGGCATGAAGCTTAAATTACGAGGAGCCAAGTACATAGCAGTGTAACTTGTGAGTCGTCTCACCAGTTTCATCATTTACGACATTTTACGTGCACAATGGAACAGAAGAGTCTATGATGCCTCTTCTACAGCCCCTAACACCATGTCCTTTGCAGACAACACGAGTTGCCTGCGTATCCTGCCTGACGTTGACAAAACCATGACGCTGGAATGCTGGATTCGGTCTGTTTCTCTTTGAAACAAAAGGTCTTCATCCGACTTCACATGCCAAGTTTCATGCCGCCCAGTATCCGTATGATGACGTCCCTTTATCACCGTAAATCCCGAACCGAGGTACTGCCATACCTTTGGTAGATATTTTGAATAGATGACAACACTGAGCGACCAGTTTAATTTATGCAGAGAGTGAATCCGCTGATATAATGACCATGTTTTCCATGCCATGTGGTCAACGGCCCGGGCCTTTAGATGATTGCTCAACTCGGCCGAGAGAGCGTTCGGAGGATTAGCTAGTGGAGAACAGCCCCAGACTCCATCTCAATGGGCTTGTTTTTTGATAGGCTCCACTTCAAGCCGAGGCACAAGCGGTCCCTGAACCTCCTTTGATTCCAGCCGAGCGCTCGGTCAGTCGTCCATCCATTTAATCAATTCTCCAGCATACCATAATCATACAATTGACTCTCTTCGACATTATTTTGTTAGCAACTGCTAGTGGGTTAGTATTTGCGCGACCTGAAGTTCCCTTGAGCCGCGTATCGACATCGATCGAATCACTATGCCCGTTCCCGAGTCTGAGTATCTCAGCCCCGTCTGGCGAGATGGGATCTTCAGTCAGTCTTAAGATGATCTAATCTATTCTTGGTAGAGATTTGCTGACATGTGAAACCGTCTAGATGGTCGCGTTATCTTTGTGACTGGCGGTGCAGGAAGCATCTGCAGCATGCAGACGCGAGCATTAGTTCGCCTGGGTGCAAATGCATGCATCATTGGTCGAAGTGTCGAGAAGACAGAACTTGCGGCCAAAGACATCGCGAGTGTAAGAGAGGGAGCCAGGGTGATAGGAATCGGCGGATGTGATGTTCGAAAGGTACGACGCGTGTCGTTTATTGACGGTGGTAATGATGATACTGACTGTACGTAGATCGACAGTCTTCAGGCTGCCGCTGAGCGATGCGTAAAAGAGCTTGGAGGGATCGACTCTGTCATGTAAGTCTCCAAATTGACCATGCCCGCATATAATGTACTAATGCATATCATAGCGCTGGTGCAGCTGGCAACTTTGTCGCTCCTATTGAAGGCCTCAGCTCCAATGCGTTTAAGACGGTAATGGACATCGATGTCTTGGGAACATTCAACACAATCAAGGCGACAATGCCCCATCTCCTAAGGAGCTCAACCCCTCGGATCATCTACGTCTCTGCCACTTTCCATTACACCGGCATGCCTCTCCAGGCACACGTCTCTGCAGCCAAGGCATCTATTGACTCACTCATGGCGTCTGTTGCCCTGGAGTATGGAC
This sequence comes from Fusarium sp. NRRL 29148, assembly GCA_013759095.1. NCBI lineage: Eukaryota > Fungi > Ascomycota > Sordariomycetes > Hypocreales > Nectriaceae > Fusarium > Fusarium sp. NRRL 29148. The sequence continues at coordinate 34,109 of JABSTL010000315.1, forward strand.
CAAGAGGGGTGACAAGTAACGTAATTGCCCCAGGAGGTATCGATGGCACTGAGGGTCTGGCCAGATTGGGGAGCGATGCGGAAAGTGAGAAGAAGAGATACGCCAAGGGTATCCCGCTGGGCCGCGCTGGAACCGTACGGGATATCGCTGACGCGACAGTCTTTTTGTTCAGCGACGCCGGAAGCTATGTCAGCGGACAAGTCCTAGCTGTTGATGGTGCGGCATGGAGACGCCAGGGAGCCATCAGCGTGGGAACGGAGGCTGGCATGGAGTACCCGGATTATATTCTCAACGGAGAGTTCTCAAAGAACCTGCGAGATCCAAGAAAGAACGGAAAGGCTAAGTTGTAAGGATGCGGGCCGTTGAACCACATGGGTCAAGCTCCAAGATTACCATTTAACGAGGCAGATATGGAGTGTCATGAGGTGATATTATTTTTATATAAACGAAGCCACAATTTTGCAGTATCAGATCAAGTGTTTGCTTGAATCAGTTGATCTTATCAGCTGGACGGTTGGACCTGAGGCCCCGGGGAGCAGTGGATCGGAAGTGACGGAGATACTTGTTCTGGGATGATAGATAACATCCAATTGGGGGCCCGCCTTGGCGTTGACATCTCCGGAAGTGGATGGTCTGATGGAGTCAATCTTAGTCTCCATGATGATATTTTGTTGAATATTTGACAAAAGAACTTCACTCCAAGCACGATAGACGGTTTCCTTCTTGCCACCAGAATTGCCAGGTTCAAGCCTTTTGATCTACCTGCATGGCACATTATATGCTTATTCTATACGGATACAGCACAGTTACTTTACAAGGGAATACCCCGTGAACCCCATATTCTCCATTCTGAAAAAGAGCCCGAAACCCATGCGAGATACCACATGCCATTTCACGATTCGATCCATGAACGAAGAGCCGGATATAGTACGGCATAATCGACCCCGTTAGAGCCGCGACCCGGCCGACATCCAATAAAATTGCCTCCGATGGCCGTTGCAAGTCTCACCCACTCTTGGGCAAAAGCGCTGGGAAGCTTGCTTACTCCGTAAGAAAAGAGAAAGCCAATTGTGGCTGTCTAGGGGAGGAAAGAAAGCCTAGGAGCTTGATCCTAAATGACAAAAAGATCTAGGTAACTTAGTATAAGTTTAGGATACCTTTTACTGGATTTATTTTAACACCCTATATTAAAGTCTAATGTTTTCTTGCTCCCCGAGGGCTGTTTATCAGATTACAGAGACAGGTTGATAACTTGGTGTGGGCTTGCATTATTTAGCGTCCGCTAGGGCAAGGAGGGGTTGTTTTTGAGCTCTCATGAGCTTTTCGCTGCTGAATGACACGGGCTAATCGTGCAATTGACAGGTGAGGCAGAGTGATATGATCTACATCCACTGACAATCATCAATTCCTCGGATATAGACACCCCAACCTCTCGTTGTCTATAAACTCGACGCTCTTAGCATAAAGCATTCGAGAAAAATAAGCTCAGTCTGCAAAATCATCATGATTATGGTGTCAAGAGAGTTTCCTATCTAGGTATGACTATCCAGAAATAAGAGGGCCCCAGAGGTCAACTAGAGAATCAACCTTGACCCGGAGGGATCCATTGTGTGGGAACTATGCATAACCTTGCAGCTACACGGCACGCTCAGAGCCGAACAGGGCGGGGGATTATCTACAGTACTATATCTTTTGACTCTCATAACAACGTACGTTATCTGTTTGTAATAGGTAATGATGAGAACTATATATATTTCCTTCTCTCCTCGTCCTGTCTTGACTGTTTCTTTTCTCTTCCTTTCCCCTCTGCCGTCAACCGTGGCAACGAGTAAGTGTGTATAGCTTCATTCAACGTCCCACACAACCAAGATGCACGCCAAGCCTCTCTCCCTCCTCTTGCTATCTTCCCTCCCCTCCTTGACTGCTGCTGAAGATGTCCTTGGCCTTTACGTCTTCCACCGTCACGGTGATCGCACTGCCAAGGCCTGGAAGCCCGTAAACTTCACAGCTCTCGGAGCCGACGAGGTTTACTCTTCCGGTTCTTGGTACCGCGATACTTATGTGAGCAAGGATGCTTCACGAAAAATCACTGGCCTCAGCCCCGAGTCAGCCGTCTTGTCTCAGCTAGATGTCACTTCTCCCGTCGATGCTGTGCTTCAGAACTCTGCTCTTGTATTCTTGCAGGGGCTTTACCCTCCTACCCAGCAGTTTGAGACCCTTGCCAATGGATCCAAGGTCGAGGCTCCTTTGAGTGGATATCAGTACATTCCCATTGCTTCAGTAGAGACTGCAGCCAGCGACAAGAACTCCGAGAACAGTGCTTGGCTCCAGGGCAACAGTGGTTGCACCAACGCGGAAGCTAGCTCGAATGATTACTTCTCCTCCCCCGAGTACGCGGGAGTATACAAGGACTCTGAAAGCTTCTACCAGGGCCTTCTGCCTGTCATCAATGGGACCTACGGCAAGGATGAGGCCAACTTCCAGAATGCCTATACCAGTAAGTTCAGGGATGAATCTCAAGCACATAGACCCCCTACTAACTCGCATAGTCTTTGACCTCATCAATGTTGCTCGTATTCACAATTCTAGCATCCCTTCTGATCATCTGCTCGATGAGTCCACCCTGGAAAAGCTCTATCACCTCGCTTCCATCCATGAGTGGAACCTCGCCTACAACAGCAGCGAACCTGTCCGTGCCATTGCTGGCTCGGTGCTTGCTGGCCAGATCATTGAGGCTCTTGAGCCCCTTGCAGAGGGTAAGAAGGGACCCAAGGTCAACATTCAGTTCGGTGCCTACGCCGCCTTCATGTCTTTCTTCGGTCTTGCTGGTCTCGACAAGGTCAGCTCCGACTTCAAGGGAGTCGTCGACTACGCCTCATCTATGGCCTTTGAACTCGTAACCAACGCCACAAACCCTACTGCCGACGACGTCAGTGTCCGCTTCTACTTTGCCAACGGCACTGCTGCTCAACACACCCCGAAGTTGTTCCCTCTCTTCGGTAAGGATGAGACCACCGTCTCTTGGAAGGACTTCAAGACTGGCATGTCTGATTTCGCCATTGAGGACACCAAGCACTGGTGCAAGCTTTGCGGAAACAACGATGGCACCTGTGCTAGTAACTCGGATGATGACTCTACTTCATCTCAATCAAGCTCTGGCGGCTCTGGTAACGGTGTCTCGAAGCCGGTTGCTGGCGTCATTGGCGCCCTTGTTACTCTCGTTGTCATTTTGGGTGTCCAGGCTGCCTTTATTCTGCTCGGCGGTCTGCGTCTTGTCAAGAAGTCGACGCTTGTAGCTGCTGGCGCATCTCAGGCCGGAGCAGTCAAGGCGTGAATATGAATCGATGGGTAGTGGGAAAGCAAATGTTCTTGGTCAGAATATGCATGACCCATGCGATGTTATGATTTTTCACCTTCAGATACCGGAATAGCCATTATGTAACGAATTGATGTGCCATGCTTTATCCAAGACAATATCGCCGAACTCTCATGGCTATGATCTAATAATGATATCCAAGAATCGTGTCATGCTCGCCTATGAAGTCTAACAGGAAATAAACATTGAAAATAACCCAACCCTGGGTACTCTAGAAACGCATCTGTTGCTTTTATCCAACTCATGATATATCAACCATCTTAATTCCTCGAAATTGTTTTAACAGCTAGCGAAGACCAGTCATATCAAGCAAATCATGGCGATAGTAGAATGCTCGCACACGCTTACCGTAGATATCTATAGCAAGTCAGCATGACAACCAACGTGCAATGGAAACAGACTTACACATAGGGATGCTGATAAGGCACACCACCACTTGAATTGAGGAGATCGCCAGCATTGTTCGTTCGATGCCACCCTGATTAATCCAATCGTAGGCAAAGAAAGTCAAAATGAAACTGAAAAAGTTCTTGAATATGATCATGATGGTTAAGCCCTCAATGGTCAAATCCCCTGCCATGATGTTAGCGACAGCTGTTTATACGAGCAGAGAAACATACGATAGGCATCAACAATGTAAAGTGAGCTGGCCACAGCACCAATGACCATCCCTGCGACTTCAAGTCCGAAAAACATCAGAGGTATGACATATGAGTATTCCTTTTTTATCACACCAGGTGCCGTTAAGGCGAACCCGTAGAGTCCGATCCCCCCAATGATCATCATAGGGATCACAAGAAGAATGCGAAACTCTGGTTCGTATACGCCTTTGTTGAGCTTGGTCATGTACTTGACGCTTGTGTCAGCGAGCAGACCTGCCAGGACAAACCCTAGAATGGCACCGATGAAAGGGCCCGTGTAAGTGTAGCCGGCATCAACCTCATCCCAGTAATAGGGAGACCCTATGAAAATGGCGGCGACAATGACTCCGATAAATACTGTCCAGCCGATCATGGCTCCCTGGATCAGGCAGCCCCAGATAAATGCTGGATGAGTGAGGAGGGGAAACGGCCGCAGCAAAAGGACCCAATATCGCTCGTCCGTCTTCCGGCCATCAAAGAGAGAGATCGACTGAAGAAAGGTCTTCTTAGGTGTAGTAGAATGGCCGATTGGTTGAAGAGCATTGGACTTAGGCAAGAAGGTGAAATCAGCAGAGTGCTGGGCAAGTTCCGGATAATGAGAAGATCCGGACTCTGCCTGCGGTGACGGCGTTTGACGTTTATCCTTAGTAGTCAATTCTATTCCCAGCTCACCGGTCGTGTCAGTGTTCAGACTGGCTTCTCGTCGATATGCCGTCTCGGGACAGAAGAAGAAAATGGCCGGGAGTGTAGCAGCAAGAAAGATGGCAACAAAGTAGAACGTCCACTTCCATCCCATGGAATCAGTGATTTTGCCCACCAAGATGGGTGTGAAGAAGGCACCACCGAAAACCGCCAGGTTCGTAAAGGCCATTCTCACTCCTCGCTGGTGGACAAAGTAGAGGTCACCCACAGCTGCATTGAGCAAGCTCTCATAGGGTGCGCAACCAACGCCTTGAACAATTCTGGCTCCAATAAAACTTCCATAATTCGTTCCTACAGACCCAGCCCACGCGCTGGAGGCGATGAGAATGAGGATACCTATGAGGAACAAGTGTCGCTTTCCCCAGATACGGCCAGACGGAACGAAGAAAATAGCACCAGCGCCGCATCCCAGTAAGAAATATCCAGTCAATAGGGCAACCTTTGTGAAATCCTTCGAGAAGAGTAGAGATATTGTGATCGTATTGGCAGCGAGGATAGGGCCGAGTGCGGTAGCGAGAATACCCGCGAAACAGAGCAGAAAGGTAATCAGGTCGCGTCGCAAAAGTGGCCAGTTCAACGGATCGTTTGGGTCATCAGAAGGCTGAGGGATCTGAGGTTCGTACCAACGTCAGCGTACGCGCAACAAGCCCCGAGGCAGACAATACATACGAGGATAATGGTTTCGGTCCCAACTTGTACGCGCTTGAGGTTTCCATGATGCTCGCCAGCTATCTGAGGTCGAGACGGATCGTCAAAGTACTGGGTTGTGCCTATGGGATTGGGCGATCTGTCAATTCGTCATGTCCTGAAAAGTGTGTGTTCTGCTATCGGCGATGGAAGGCCACGTGCTCCATACTGGTATGGGGGTGACGCCAAATACGCACCAGGAACATGCTCGATCCCCTTTGCTTCGAGGATCCCCAGAGGCATCTCGAAGAGATGGAGTACCGATCAGGGGCGTGAGCTTGGCTGAGGGACAGCACAGTGGAGCGGCGACAGCACCCACCCTCTGGTTCTGGTCGAGGTCACAAACACTCGCGATTCAATCGTGAAAGGGCGACGAGAAGCTTCGTACGGAAAAAAACGCCCAGTGGGAAATTATTTTCCTCGGAGACAAATCGACGGGTTTGACTGGATCGGCTTCTTCCAAAACAATATCGTCAAGTCGTCGACATATTTGGAGACTATCAGCACGAGCAACCAGAAGTGGGCGCATTCGTGTAAATATGGGGGTGGAGATGGACCGAGGGTTCCGCTTGTTTCTCCAATTGCCGTGATTAAATTACCGGGGTACAGTGAGCTCAAAGTTTGGTTTGTGGAGCTCATCACACTCCTGCACCACGACAGTGAAAGCAGCCTCAACTGCCGACCAGAAGCAGTTTCTTGGCAAAGTATAAGATTCTGATCACGTTGCACCTTCTTTAGACAATTCATCTGCTACCTGCAATTCAGACAAGGCAATCGTGCTCGTCCGATAGGCCATCACAAACACAGTATCAGAACACTGTGAGCTTGTGGAAGTAGGTAGTGAACGATGATCAGGCTGATCTCTTGCTTCTGCATGTCAATATCACCCCAGTTGGAACCTTGTGCTGTGGGTGCCCCTTTGGGGCCTTCAGCTCTTGTCCAATGAAACAGGTGAGCTACTGGTAATGGGTCAAAGAGTCTCCTCTGTTCAAATCAAAGGGCCCTTGAGGACACGTAGGTTGAGCCAAGTTTCCAAATCAGTGCCACAATCAATGGGGACATTTCAAAGCATAAACTACCTCACAGGGAGGTAGTGACTTGCCAGTTCATGCTATTAGGCTATGTAACTTCTTTGTATTGCGTTCATTTCTTAGAAGGTTCTTTTCGGAACAACTCCCGAGCTGCTTACGTAGGTGGCAGCCCCGGAGGTGCAATGGCCATTCAAATGCTAATTGCCCGTTATAAATTCTTTTTCTCCTGTGGGTCTGGCAGGTACAACTAAGACACCCAAGACATTGGATCGATCATAGGTTTCCTCACTGTTCTTTTACCTCGTTCAGCCTGAGTACGACTTCCGACTTGTTCTCTTTTCAACCCGCAAGCGTCAAAGAGATCCTCAACTCAAGCCAAGACTTTACAAGGACCCGCTTCAGCATAATGACGAATGATGATGATCTCGTATACTTGGTGACCTGGATTGCTCTTCATCCTATCATTTTCGCTCTTGGTTAAACAGTAGCCAGACACCACAGCAGCCATCTCTGCCAGGTTCAAGACTAGCTCCGCCGTTGCGGGGATCACTAGACATGCATTGCATGGGTGGCATCACCCTTGTCTCGGGCAGCCCCCATGGATCATCCCTTGCTGAATCTTGAGATCCGTCGTTTATTCGGAGACTTCTTCAGCCATGTCTCGACTTCTCCGATAAGAATCCAGCTCGACAGCATTTTACTCGCCTACAGAATCTCGGATGCGAAACAGAACAGCTACGCATGGTAGTGAAATGTCTCGCCGTCTCCGTACCTGCATTGATTATAACCTACTTCATAAGGAGCAAACTCACCGGATTGACTCCAGGAATACTGAAACTGAGTTGATCGATGTACTTGTTTGAACTCCACACCCACTTTCAGTATTACCTCAACGTTGTCACCAGAGCACTAACTAACCAGAATCGACTGTGGATTGCTTCGTCCAGTTGTAGAGTGGCAGAGTGGTTACTTCTTAACATCCGTTCATGGTAAGCCATATCAGTATCTCCGCGAGATAGATCAAAGCAACAGGACAAAAATAACATATTGGTCTTTTTCTCCTCCAGGCAGAGGCAACTTCTTGACAGTTTGCGAGGATGCGAGTAAGGGTGCTTGCAGGTAAATCCATCATAATTCGTTCCAGTTCAATAGTCTGCAAAACTCTGCCTCAAGGGCAGGGACATCAATTTCAATAAACGGTGCAATCGGATGATCACCTTGTTCATTGGCCGCTCATGCTAGACGCTGGGCTACGATACGACAAGTTGCAACATTTGCTGCCACCTTGAATTGGATGGGTGACCAGCCAAAACTAGATGTTTGTTCATATGTAATACCTTACTCGGCTGAGGAGAGGTCGATAATCGATATCAAGCCCTCTTTACAACATCATGGTTGGTTCAGCGTTGGCTTTGGGTTCCGATCCCCTGCATATTGCGGCTCTGATCTCGTTTAATGACAAGACGGATCTTACGAATCTTTGCTTCTGTCATTTCAGCAGGCAAGAGCCTGTCGATCATAGCCAACTCAGGACACTGCAGGGGCTCAGCCTTATTGCGCCGGCATAAGTGTCTAGAGAAGGACCTGCTCCGAATGCCTTCGATATTTGTGAATGACACGATTTCATTGTGACAATACGGCCGCGGCCAGTTTTTGATACCGATTTGGAAGCTCGCATTTAGGCAAGCCACAAAGCAATTTCCCTAACCTAGCACAACCCCTCCACAACACAGCATCGGACTTGGGGAATACCCATATATGCCAGATGCTAATTCGGAATGGCCCTTTGACTAATTGCCATCAACGAATGCCCGAGCTCTGATGACCGGGATTGTGGCACATTGCCATATCCAAGGGCAGCCAAGGTTTTGCTACGGCATTCGTCACATGAATCATTCTTATCGCGAGGGTGTTGAGATCCTGCTAAGGGTTGTTGCAGTCTCAAGGGTACCTAGCAGGGAAAATTAAGGTATGCATTCATCGGCTTAACGCGACACAAAATGACGCCTTAATGGACCCTTTATTCGGGCGTCATAGCCAAGCCAGGCCAGGTCAGGCACAAGACACGCACATGGCTGTGAAGAATAAGAAAGATATCAATTTGCTGCGAAATGTACGGTACCTCCTTTCTTTTGTCGTATAGGGTACGCTAAGCAGGACTGGAAAGATGATGGCCGATCACAAGCCGGCTCAACCAGTCATGACAGTAAACGCAACTGCTGAAGGGATGAGGCCGATGGCCAAGCACTACTCCACGCAAAAGGTCTCCCAGGAGAGTGGTCGCTTAGTTCCCAGCTCCGGACGGTCGGTGCAGATTATGGACGATCACGTTCTCACTACCTCCCCAGCAGCAGCAGTTGCGGCGGCGGCGTGGCGCCAAACAGATGGGAGCGTGCCTTTAGAAAACCAGGGCTTCTAACGCTGTTCGCCGCAGGTTTGGTCGATTTAGATGTCTGGTGTGTGTGGGCTCTGGATCTGGAAAGCTGTCATGAGGGAACCAACGGCGGAGAGAGGAGCTCGATCCCCCGGCCCGTTAAGAGATCCGGCAATGACGTTCGCCGGCATGGATGCAGACACAGGGTCGAAAAGAAGGGAACCTCATCGGGCGGCTGAAGCTTCATTCATCCATCCATGGTGGGCTACTGAGCTTGGACGGTGTGGTGCAATTAACGGTTCGGTACGGCCTCGAAGAGTGAATGGTACCGTGCATCAGCCGCGTGGTGCGTGCTAGGCTCCTCATGTAAAGATGGCGAGACGGGACAGGACGTTGGATTATCTTGATACCCTCCCTTTTTCTCACCTCACACCACCCAATGGCTGTTCAAATGGGCGCTTTTTGGCCGCACTGACAGATTTCCAACTGCTTCTAGCCACCGAAACCTGACGAGCTTCGACTTCACTCAAGTCAAAGTCTTGTATCTGTTCCCCTCGTCTCTTGTCGGAGCCGGGCTTGGCTCCGGTCGAGTTCTGTTCACATCCTGCCAGTCCCATTTTGAGAATCTTTTCCGCGTCCTTGCTCCTCTCGTGCGCTCTCAAAAACTCTCTCTTAAAGATATGCCTTCTCAAATTCCAATTACAAGGCGGCCCCTCCTCTAGCTTCCTCGTTGTTAAAAGTCCATATTCCCCTGCACACTGGATTAAGGCACATCTTGATCTGGACTTCGTCACTACATCTCAGGAACCGTCAACACGTACCCAATTTAATCCCCAGTCTTCCCTCACCGTCACCCACATCAGTTCCCTTGTGTGTGCATTCTGATTGTCCTGCCCCTCATTATTTTATTCCCACCCACGCCAGCCCAGGTAGCTCACGAAATCGTCGCGACATTGTTCGCTTCCTGATTACAGACTGCCACCGATACCTCAACGCTCTACCAACTTTCATCTTTAGGAGTATTTTACTCAATGGAGCCTACCGATTACACCTGGGAACTCAGTTTACTTTAGCCAGCTTTTTAGAGCTGCTGTTTCCCAAACACTGCTTCCTCAAAGTCACATGGGGGTACACGGCCACTCCTAGTTATGGATCCAGGACTATCCTCATCCAGCAACGTCTCTCCAGGACCTGGGCCGCAAAGCAATCGAAAAGAACGCGGTGCCATTGCAGCGCAGGTATGTCGGGCTTGATTACCGTGCCATTGAATAAGGGGTCTAATGGCTTTGCCCGTCTTTCCTTCACCTCTTTCGCTCTTCATCTCAATGTTTTCTGTCAATATCAATCTCGGATTCCATTCGTAGCTTTCAGTTGCTTTGGATATCTGTGCTGTTGTCATGTTTCCTATTTTTCTCCTCAATCCATGCTGTCAATTCGAGTGTTGCACTGCCGAAACAAGTAACTAACAAAGACCCAGGCTTGTGAGACGTGCCGCAACCGAAAACAAAGATGTGATGAACAAAGACCAAAGTGTGGCACATGCCAGAGATTCAAGCTCGACTGCCGATACCGAGAACCCCAACCAACAAAGTATGTTACTACGGGAGCCTGATAAAGCGGCGAGGATGCAGAGCTTGACCTGAATATGGCGTTGCTGTCGTCGTTCCCTGGGCCGCTATCTTAACACAACTGCAATTTGCTAAACTCCGACAACAGGAAGGATAAGACTCTGGTTGAGATTCTAGATCGACTCAAGACTGTCGAAAGCAAGCTTGACAACCTGGGTCAAAAGGATAATACGACTCGTCCCCTTTTCACCACCCCTCAACCTCCAGCCGTTTATTCCACCAACACGCCGTTACTGGTGGATCCCGACTCCCACGATCCTCTTCCAGGCACATCCTTACCTAACCATCCTACAAGTCCATCGCCCAACCGTGACACAGGCGGCTTTCGCTACGACTCGTCCGTATCTAAGATGTCAGAATGGCCCGTTGTGCGCCAGATGTTCGAAAGCCTTGGCCAGAAGGCTCCATCCGCCTTGGGTGAGATTCCTGCACTTCCGAGAGGACTTCGCGCCTCAAACGTTACCCTGCCATCCGATGGACTGCAGCCGGCCGGAATCCCAAGTAACAGCACCCTGCAGATACCCCTGCATCTCTCAGGCTCTGCCTCGACCCTCAACCTTGCCCCCCCGAGTGTGGACTGGGAGACCATGCAAAGACTTAGCAAGGTTTATTTCGACGTCATCAACATGCTTCATCCTATCTTGGACAGACAGTGGTTCAACTCGAACGTACTGAGTTCAATCATCAATAATGGATTTCAAGAAGGAGCACTTTCATCCCTTGCACTACTTGTCTTTGCCCTTGGAGAGGTGGCGCTCACCACGTCAGAAGTGCCAATCTCGGCTTACAAGCAACGACCATCTGGAATCAAGGGAGGTACGATCGATCGGCCACCTGGCCTTGCCTATTTCAATGAGGCACGGAAAAGGATGGGATTTGGTATAAGCGAAGTCAGCCTGGAAAACGTGCAGATGTTGGCACTTGCCTCGCTCTACTACTCAAGCTGCGGACAAGCTTTAGTCGGTACCTCTGCCTAGACCCTCAATACACATTTCTAACTGATCTGCCAGGAATGCTGGAGGATGAATGTGTATGCGTCTTTGGCCTGCCAGGGTCTGATAACGAGGTGGGAGGCCGAACCGTTATGAGTCAACGCAGTCTGATTCTAATATTGTGTTGATAGCAAACCCGACGAGTTACACGGCCCCCGAACAGATCTGGTCAAACGAGTCTTCTGGCACTGCTCGATCATGGAAACGTAGGTTATTGATAACTCACGAGAAGGCATATTAACAACAAGTTCAGGTGCTTCCACATGGAGTTTGGACTACCCCTGACTGGGCTAGAAAAGTTGGAGGAAACGATTGGCCTCCCTGATTTTAGTGGACCGATGACTGACGAGGACTATATCGTCAATCAACAAACACATTTTCATGAGCATTTCGCCTCTCAAATCGTGCTCCGAAGGCTCTCGGTCAATTTCCATTCTGTTCTCAACAAGAGTACGTCACAAGAACGATGCACTAGCAGTCTTAGTAACCACACACTAACAAACTCCTTCAAGCCTTTGGCAAAGATGCTTCTCTGCCCCTTGCCGGGTTCGCTCCTTTCAATATCTCTTCAAGTCCCGGGACCGCAGCTATTATGAAACAACTCGACGCACAGCTAGACCAGTGGAGGGGCATGCTACCCAGCCATCTAAGGTGGCACGATAACCAGGATGTAGCCTTCGCGGATCCTTCACATAATGCCTTTAGTGACGTATATACGGAAGAATCTCTCCAGAGCAATTACATGTTCACGCCGGATCTTGACACTCCACCAGCCACGTATCCGTTCGCAGCCGACATACAAACCGCACTTCTTCGAACACGATACAGCTACAACAAACACCTCATACACAGGCCCTGCGTTTTCAAGGCTCTTCATCACCCTGAGAGCATGACTCGAGAAGATGCTGAAGGTGCGGCCGAATGTCTCAAAGCCTCGGTTAAGTGGCCCATTGCCTTATCACCCCCATGTACCAACAAACGACTTGTGCCGATTACTTTCTTCTGGTCACAGAATCTGCTGGGTGTTCTAATTCTGTTACATTTATCGCAGCAGCATCCCATGTTGAGTCGGATACGGTCGTCGCTTTGCGGGCAACGCTTCGATGTGGAAGCCTCCCAAACTGTTACAGTATATCTAGACTGGCTACGCGACATGAAAAAGATAGAATCAACGGCGAACTGGTGCTGGAATATCGCTCGCTTGGTCTACCAATTGGAGGATTAGACGAAACGAGGCAAGATGTTGGCATACCTCCCCTTACGATTACAGCCATGGGAGCGGGGCTGGGTGATAGATTTTGGCGATATGGCTGCGAAACGAAGCATGTCGTGATTACTTGGACGCTAGGAGTCGAGCGAATTTCCCCATGGTCTGATCGAATTGATTATGCAAGTCCATACAGGAAGACTATAGAGAGGCTCATGGGAATTGTGTTGATCACATTCAAGGAAGAGTTTGGGAAGGATTTAGTATTTAATCGAAGCGAAACAAACATCCACCATCATCATGTGTTTGATTTTAACAACCTCACCACATATCGCAGATATCGTCCGGCTGGCTTTCTAAGACGGTCTGGTTTTACTCATGGCGGCCTCATTCAGCTTTGAGAGCCCACGACATTCAATGAGCCTCTCAACGCTGATATCTTGCATACTTGAGCAGCCGACTAATGCATATATCCGCAACCCAACAAACTTGGCTCTAACAGGAAGAGGCTTTCTGCTATAGATGCCATCGATCATGGCGAAGAAGATAGTGTCATACGTCAATGCTCATGGGTCAGCAACCCACTGCAACGATGCAAACGGCGTCAACAGGGGCATATACCATTATGACGTAAGTCGCAAGTCATTATTTTCTTCCTAATTCCTGCTCTCGCACTACTAGCTCGGTTCTCATAACGGAATCCGCATCCGTACCGGGCTGGATCGCGTAAGACAGTGGTCATGATACAGTCATGGGGAGTTGTTGACCTGTATGAAGAGGAGGGTGTATAGCCATCGAGAGGTCCGCACTTGATAAGCAGTCAATGACGGCTCCAATAATGCTGATTGTCTAATTCCCTAGAAGATCTCCAAATGGGTCAAGGGTTTCTGACATCAATTATTCAAGCCCACAAACGAGTAAGTTCATTCTAGTATATTAAGATAGTAAAAGTTTATGTTCATACCAGGTACTGTTACTACTCGTATCCATACACACTATGAAAGAACCGACCTACCCTGGGCTCAAGAGTTAAGAGCTTAAGTACCTAATCTGGCTTTTATCGACATGAAACTAACAGTTCGACTTTAGAGTTTTCCAACTGAAAAACCACGATATCCCTCGTGTATGTATATAGATCGGAATCGCGGCCCGAGCCGAGCGGGCAGGCCCAGGAGTCACATATTTCTTTTTTGGTGTCGCACATGGTCTTACCCATGGAGGTTTCTTTCCACGGTCTAAAGCAGGGAGTCATCCGATACAAAAGCAAAAAATGGTGGTGTGTTGAAATCTATGCCTCCAACGTAGTGTGTATTCTTTTCCCCCTTGCCAAGGACTCCTAAATGCGACTTCTATAAGGCGGATCAAAGTGCAAAAAAGGAGCTCGAGGTATCAAAGCCAAAAAGGTTTCTTACTGAAAGTTGATATGAATATCGAATCGTAAGTTCTAGCCCCGTCTTAGTTGATGTTTATGACGAGGCGCTTGTCAGCTTTAGTGATTGAATCAACATAAAATGCCATTATCTACCTATGTAGCTGAATGGTAGAATCGTCTTGGTAGGTAGTCGTATTGGCTGGTCACGTATTAAGACGCCGGCATCACTTGCTAAGATTGTTTCGGCTAGGGATGCAGTCGTGACATAATTGAGGTGCAGAATCATGTAAATTGCCATCGCGATCTTATCATAGCTCAAAGTTTTGACACAAGGCGCTCAGTAACTCCGATATCTATCCATTTCGTCTCCGTCACACTTCGTACCTTAATACATGTCTTCCATTTCTGCATATTGAATCAAACATCGTCCTGCAGTGGTTTACCAAAAGTATTTCCCTTTCTGCCGGGCCTTTGAATCCTGAGCAACACTGTACGACTGTTGATCAGAGCGAGGGCCTTGTCCGTTCGAGTTCGAATCACCGACATGGTCCATCTTTCTGACCATTTGCAATGCTGGCTCAGAGATGGCCCTGAAAACGCCCTGGCGGTGTAGGATTTCAGGCGTCCAATGTGTTTTATCGCCGAATTCTAGACCGATGTTCTCTTGGAATATCTCTTCTGCTCGTACAGACGAAATGCTTGTCTCAAACCACTGGCCAGGCCGGCCATTTGCAGGCGCTGTTACTGGAACTGACTGACCACGATAAGTTCCTCTGGGGATACCAGGAAGCTTCTCGACTCGTCGTATCATTGTAACCTTCAGACAGCTAGGGCCCTTCCCTCCATTTCGGTACCGGGCTTCGTGACATATTCTGACCCTGTCGACGCTCAAATTCGAGATGCTCTTCGGTTCGCTACTGATCACGAGCTCGCCCATCTCATTCGTTCTAAGAAATTAGTTTGGCACCATACCAAACGAGTAGGCTAGGTGACTCACTCGATACTCAGGGAGCGCACCAATGATGCAGCAAACTCTTCCATATCATCGGCCATCCCCTCCATATACATGCGGGAGACAGAAAATTTGATGTCCCATGCACGTCGAATGCAATGGACGAAAATCTTTGAGACTTCAGTCGTCGGGGGGAAGTATTGATGCTCGAAGGTATCGGCATCAACTTGCACGATAACCTCAGGTGTCTTTCCGGCGAAGCAGTGAAATTCGTAGTAAACTCGTTTTCCCGTCAGTATCCATGGAGATCTTCCACCAGACATCCGAGGGATCGAGTTTGCTTCTGCTTCGCTGGTTGTGAGGATGGGATAAAATCCCATATGCGGATGTTCAGAATTTAGAGCCTCAACAGTTTCATCAACAGCCCACGATGGAGATTGAGATTGACTGTCATAGACCAAACCGGGAAATATATCCTTTCGGCACAGCCGCCCAAATTGAGCTTGGATGCTCACTTTCCCGGGGACTATTTGTAGAACTTCAACCAACTTACGGAGCTTGTTCTCAGCCTGTGACAGAAACTCGCTATACTCCACCTCAATCGCTGATGGCATGTCTATTCCCGGAAAAATTCGAAGGACCGGTGAGGCTGGGTCAGTCTTGGGTTTCTCAACCAAAACTGACTGGTCCCTGTCGTGCTCTTCTCTCTGCTCAGCCGGGATAGGGTTGAGGCTGGCAATAACCTCGGATGCTGGCGTCGCTGAACGCTGAGTTACAGAACGATTGTCAGGGACAAATGTGACAGGTACATTGAACCCGAAGGTGGGCTTGTCGTCTCGATTGTCGTCTTTCTTCTTTGAGGCTACGCTGGCCCAGCTTAGCCCAGAGGCAGCTTTCTGTCTCATGGTATCGAATAGTGTTTTCTCCTGAAGGTTTCTTTTGCCGAATGTGACCTCAGAACGAATAACTTCATCCTCTGATATAGTCTGAAGTTTGTTTCCGCGATCGTGCAAAGGGATGTTATCCATCAGTGCAGGAGTTGGGATGGGGCCATCATTAATGTCCATCAAATCCTTGGTAGCATTAGACTGCAGACAAGAAGGATTCGGGAAGCCGAGGGGCTCGAAACTGTTTTCTGGCATTTCCAAGTCCAATGGTAGTTGGCTCGAAGAAGCATGGTAATCTGATCCTGGCATCTGATCTTTGATCTTGGCCGCCATAAGAGGGACGCCTTTAGTGTTGACGAACCTTGGCTCTTCAATACATCGTCGCGAGTCGCATGGTAGGCTTGTTACTGTTCCCTCGTCCTGCTTTTCACTGTCCCCAGTACGAAGTGAGGGTGGCTTCAGATGGTCACCATCTCCGCTGGACTCGATGCTGCAGAGCCAATTAGTGATTTTCTTGTTATTTCGAGCTTGGTACCTGAGATCTTCTAAGCACTTTCGAAATCGTGGTAAGCCTGTGCCGACATGCTTGAGATTGCGGTGTCCCTCAGTGCTGGCTGTGTTCTTGCCGACACTATCCGATTCTTGATGATGGATCTTCTGTTGGGGCCTTTTCTTCTCGGTAATAGGGATGGTACCAGAGCGTTTGTTTCCATATGAATATCCAGAGAATGGGTGAAATTCTGGATGCCAATTTGTCAATACACCGATCTCCGGAACTGGGTACTTGACGCAATCGGGCACATGCTGCCGGTACCGATTGAGGGGTTCCATTCTCAAGGACGCCGCACTGGCGATCGAGGTGTACTCCAGGTCCTCGCTCTGATCGGTGCCGGCGGAATCAACATAAGTCAATTTGGACAGTCCCGTATGTGTCATGTATCGGTAGCAGAGTGTAGCCGAGCTCGAAGTTTCAGTAAAGACCATATGGGTGATAGGGGCCAAGGGGGCATCCTAAGCTCGATTAGAGGAAGAACACAAATTGATCGCAAGAAATACCATGAAGCTTGCAAGAGTGTAAAGCTTTCGTTTTGCAAAGCACAGTGCTTGTTCACTTTCACTGCTGCCGATGTACAATAAGGAACCCTGGAAATTGTATGTAATAACACATTTTGTAAGTGCTTGAAGGCTGCCGATGCTTGGGCCCAAAGGCAACACAAATCCCAAGGACTCGTAATTCGAGAGAATCTGCAGAATAGTGACTCCAGATGATTCTGGAACTCGCCAGACTGTTTTGTAAGGCAGAGTTTTGATGATGGCGGGATATCGGAACGCATCATATTGACTGAGTGTATCTTCCAGGATTGTTTGGAAAGAAGGATAGGCAATAATGTGTGGATCCTCGACTATAACCTCAATATCAGGTTGAATGGCAGATGTACCGAGATCATCTTCGTCTTCGTCTCGTATAACAGCGTCGGCTTCTGATTCCATTAGCTCTGCTAGTTGAGAGTGTGTCCAATTGGAGATTTCGCGCTGAGAAGCCCTTGGGACAATGAGCTTAAACCAAGGGATCTCAGGTTCGTAGAGGATTTCAATGATTCCCTAATGGCAAGAGCAAAAGAAAAATGTGTTAGTAGAAGTCTGGGAGAGACTTTCCATACTTACAAGGTCAACATTTTCCTCGACACTCGCAAATATCAGCGCCACTCCTTTAGGGAGTAAAGGAGGGTTACAAGATACGTAGAACTCTACGATATCCATGGCTGTGACATGAAGGTGCTGGATGACTGGTGAACAACCAGTTTTTGTATCTGTGCTGATAGGTCTACTCACACAGCAAGGTGCCCTGTGGTTGAGGAATTGAGGAATGCTAAACACTTCAACGTAGGTGGTAGCGCTGACAAATTAGCCAGCCGGCACAGAACAGAGGGTATCTTGGTTCAAATACCCAAATAACAGGATAATTCAGTGATAGAGCACGTGTAAAGGGGAGAAAGTCGTCGGTCTTAAAGACGCAGTGGCATGGTCCGGTTTATGAAAGGAAGGCAGATAAGAAGGAAGGTTGATGCGAAAGACCATGCCAAGGTGAAAAACTAGAAGGGAAGTGGGTGGAAGAAGAAGAAGAAGAAGAAGAAGAGAGAAACTTGGAGACCAGGAGATCTGCTTGATGTAGGTAGGTGGCTGCCTGAACAAACAGGAATAAAAGAAGGAAGCTGCCACCACCGCAGTCTCCCGCTACCTAAGCGGCAAGCAGCAGCTTCCATTAGCAAAGGCAGGTGCCAACAGTGTCACTGTCTTTCTTGAACCTCGCCGAACAGCCCTCCGTGATTCACTACCATGAAATACATCCCTCCTTGCCGGGTGGCGAGAGGCAGAAAGTGGAACGACTGACACTGAGGTGCGAGCACTGCATCGTGAAGGTAATGTGCCCCGTAAATGGGAAGAATACCTAATGCCTGCAATTCATGAGCATTAACAAGGAAGCTGGCTAAGATATATAGATGTGCGCCTTTAACATCTCTGCATTCGTTTTTAGAGATGGCTTAAAGGCGGTTGTCAAGTAAGGCAGTTACATATTGAAAATGAGGAAGTATGAAGTTGGAATCTTCCAGCACCACCCTAGCTTGATGCACCGCAAACTTCAATGTATAAAATATTCAAGTAAGTGGGATTGTCTCATGACTAACTCAGGTGTAGGCACTCTATAGATAACCCAATTGATATACCGGTTTGTTCTCTTTTCCCTGCTCACAGGTTGTTTTACCTGGTATGACAATATCTATATCCAAACATATCACTGTTTCTCGATTTTGAGGCATCAAGCCTCAGCACAACACAAAAAGAAAACCCCAAACACCTAAAACACCTCAGCACCTCGTTTCCCAGTGTTATGTAAGTAACCGAGACGGGTTACAGAGACAAGTTCAAATCCAGCGTAAATTTCCAGGCCATGTAATGTGTCTAGAGAGCAGAAGAGCAGAGTATACAAGGAGTGGTATCGAGGGGGCGATGGTCATCAAGTATTCGTAGACGTAAAGTCAAGCCGTTTCAAGCTTCGGGAAAGAAACTGGACCCAGCGAGTCGACTTGTCGAAAAGAGGTAAATGAATCGATCAAATCGCACATGCAGGGAGATGTAGTTTGCCAAATAAGTGAGTTGCGGACACAACAACCTGTTTGATGGGTGGCAGCGCAACAAGATTAGCTATTTTTATTGCGCGCCTTTGACGTTTTCTTTCACGTTCAGCGCCCATCTCAGCTTGTGGAGAGTTTCCCTAGAAGCTTTTAGCAAAGCTTCTTGCTCTTCTTCTCGCTTTCTGGCGTTGGTCTTGATATCTTTGAGGCCTTGTTCTTGGCTCTGTTTGTATTCCTCAAACATACGCGCAATCTCTTCCTTTTCGTGCCGAAGTTGCTTGATGTTGCTATCTTGCTGGTCGCACAGATCTCTAAGTGTTTGTATTTTGTCGTCGTCTGCTCGTCGCTCCTCATTGAGTTGGTCGATCTCGGATTTCATCTTGGAGACGGCTCGTTTGACTTCTTCTCCTTGGTCTTGCCAGTGGGACGAGATGGCATTATAGCGACCCTCCATCAACTGCGCATAGCTAGTTGCTTCTTCGACTTGGGTCGTTGCATCTTTCCTCGTCTTATCCATCTCCTCCCTCCAGCTCTTTTCGCGTTGGAGAGCATCTATAGCCTTCTTCTTTTCTTGTTCGACGGTTGTTTGCAAGGTCTCTACCTGGCGTTCTTTTCGAGCCAGCAGTGTCTTAGTAACATTGGCCTCGAGTAGTCGGCTCTCATAATCGTTGACCATACGCTCAAGCTTGTCCTCAACCAGCTTGGCCGCTTGCTTGGCCTCGTCTGCTTTGAGGCGTTCAATCTTTATGTCGCGCTTCAGAGCTTCGTTGTCGCTGACTAGTTTGTTTATCACGCGACCGGTCTTTCCCAGACCGGCTTTGCCTATTGTCGAGTCCCATTGACTGTCTGGCGCTTCAACGTTTTCTGACATGACGGAATTATCTGGATCTGGAGTAGGCTCAACCACGCGCGCAGCACCAGTGCTCCAGCGCGAGGGTGTCGCTGTATGTGTGTCGTGTTCGGTCTTGGATTTGAGGTGTGTCTGGTTGTGGAAGTTGGAATCGGAGTTGGAGTTGGAGTTGGACAGGGCGCTTGTGGTACTGTTCATGCTACTGGAGAAATTGCTGTATTTGCTTTCGGGGCTAGACTCGGAGCCCTCAAAGTTCCGGACGCTTCTGATTGTGCTGGACCTGGCGACGGCCGGTTTATAGGATGCAGGGCTCCGGGCTTTCATGCTGTTGATGGCGCCGGTGGAGGCGGGAGTCAAGGTCTTTTCCTCGTCCAAAGGAGTAGCATGTGCTTCGGTGGATTTACTTGCGACTGTGGCGGCGGCTGAACAAGAATAGGCCGGTGTTAGCTAGTAGCTGCTTCATCGAAGTGGTAATGTAGTGAAGATTAGAAAATGAAATAGAAAAGTTGCTAGTGTGGAAAAGAGAACAAGTCTGACGTGAGGAGCCCGGTCACGTCAGGTCAAATCAAGCCAGACAGAACTGACGAGACGAGCAGGAGACAAGATGGGACGGGACGACAATTGTAGAGTTGCGCCCCAGTTGAAGGTCTGGGGAGCTGTTTCAAGTGGATAATGAGGCATTGACGGGCGGGTGGTAGGTAGGTAGTAGTTAGTTGTTGAAAAGTGCAAAGACAGCAGCACTTAATGTGAGGATATCTAACAAAGAATAGACAAGACCAATCTCACAGCTCAAGTGTTGGACATACCGTTGACTGTGTCTTTGTGAATAGGGAAGTCCTTTTTAAGAAGACGATTTCGCATTGCAACGACTGATGAATTGACGTTAGTTCATGTGTTTAGAGCAGTGTGATCCTTTTGTATTGAAGAGTTGGTTGGTTGGTCAATGCTGCAAATAAAAAGGAGTAACTCATCAGCAGCAAGGCAACAGAACAAATATAAGGCAGTGTAAAGAAAGAAAGAAAGAAATCAGAGGAGAAAACGAGTCAAACCTCTTACTCTAATGTTAAGAACAAATAGCTGCATAAGCAATGTGAACACAGACATAAATTAACCCACACTAATAATAACGGGCGACAAGGGTCCCTTTCTTTGTTTTTTGTTCTCAAGGGAAGACTTGCTGGGGGTTTCTGATCTTCATCAGTAAGGTACGTACCTCATGATAGTGTTGGCTCCCGCTGGCTCCCGTCTGGTCCCCGTTTGTGCCGTTACAGTACGGAGTACCTAGGCAAGTTACCTGCCGTTGAAACCCAAATGGTTGGAGGGACGGAAAAGGTAAATATTGGCATGCGCCGATCGAACTGTAAAGGAGCCTCAGTGTCGATCAGTATCGTGAGAGAAGTAATAAACAAAACAAAAAGCGATCCATCAGGCACACCCGAAAGAATATTTTAGAGGATACCAACGTCACGGGTCTCCAATTAAAGACCGTGACTATTATAGTGTGTACTAGTTATACCCCAACAACCTTGTTCTCCTGATGGCACAGCAACATTAACCTCCATCATAGCACAAAACACGCAATCCAGTGTTTACACTTCTTCCCCTGGCTCAGCAATGACGCCCACGGCCGTTTTCCCAAGGGCCAAAGGTCCATCTTCAAGTGCAAGGATCTCGGAGTTCGTGTCACTTCATTAATGCGGCGCTTCTGGGTCTATGCTCAAAATGATACTCGACACAATATTACTATGTCTTGCCATAGATCAAATCAAGCCAAGCCAAGTCTATCTTATCTTCCTCCCAAAACCATGCTTGGCTACCTATGTGTAATGATAGATGTGCGTCTGATAAATTGTTTTACAGCTTTACAACAGTCAACATAGACAGACAATGCCGTCCTCCCCATCCTCGATTGGTATTTAAATACTGTGTCTACCCTTTAACGCCGTTGAATGCCTCATTTCGTGATTTAGTTTTCTGTCACCCTGAGACAGTTGTCCACTCCAGGCCCTCTGTTTCTGTAGCTAGTGTGCCTGAAAAGTAACGCCAAGCCATTCCTCCGTGTTTTGTGGCTAGAGCAACTCCATACATCCATCATCTTAACGATTTAATAGATCTTTTCATACAACCGGGTAAAGTAGCAATCGCGTATCGTTGCACTTTCCATTAATCGATCCATTATGACTTCGGTGATGAGACTAGCAGTCCGCTTCAAGCGGTGATAGCAGGCGATGCAGACTGTCCAGGATCACCAGCAGCATTTCGTGCAGACTCCATGAAAGTTGGCCGATATTTGGTCAAATACTTGCCTGCCATAGGTCTTGATTCTTCAACTGGTGACGGGTCAGCAACTATCCTGAGACAAGGTCCCAATTGGACTTACATTCGGTCCAGATATCTTGCACCGTGTCCAGTGCCATCTCTTTGACAGGTGGCCGCATCATGACCAGGTATAGAAGGCTTGTCAAAGCTAGCTGAACAACGCTGGGGTCGCGACACATGTGCTTCACGCGCGACAGGAGGTTCTTGTTTAGCTCGGGTATTTCACTCAAGAATCGCGTCAACACTTTGTCCTGAGGGTGCAGATATGGCAAAAATCCATCAATCAAACGCAAGCAACACTTTTCGTAGTACAATGGTCGATCGCCGCCCTTTTTCTGTTGTAGTTTGTCGTTGTACCACTCTTCACAGAGCCATGAGACCGCCACATCAATATGCTTTCGGAAGTCCTCCATCACATAGGAATATAAAACGTCGCGAATATTGTTGCTGAGAGACTGGGATTCTGATGAGCCACCCTCCTCTTTGATAGAGGTTTCCTCGAGACCGGCCACAGAGCGTGTTGCTAGTCGTGCCAGTATTGTCATCCAAGAATCCCGATTACCAGAACTAGCTGCTAGTCGGCTGAAGCCAGCCTTGCTCTTCTTGGTCGGGTCTTCTAGTGACTTCATCATCTCAATTACCCGGGTGACTGTTCCGTTGCCTGCTGTCACTGCCGTTTCTGGTGTCAGAGGAATAGGCTGATGAAGGTGGAATGATTTCAGTGTGAGGCCATCGTCCAATACCGGTGCATCGTGCATAGGTGAGCTATCTAGCTTGTTAAGAATCTGTTCTGTGTCCTCTGCCTGGTAGAAATCAGGCTCATAGTCATCATCGTCTTCGTCTACGCCCAACGGGGCGGTGTTGGGATTTAACTCAGGAGCCGGAGCATTGGCTAGGGCATCGAGACGGCCACGAATACCATCGACCGCTTTAGATAATACCTGAGGGTCAAGTCTCGACAGCGTGGTGACAGCGATCCTGGCGACTAAAGGAGCGGGAACTTGCGAGATATCGAATTTTTTTAGAGCAGTATTGTCGATGAGAGTGAAAACGTCTGCTAGGCTGTGGGGGCCAGGGCCCAACGGTGGTATTTGAATTTGTGCTGGGGATAATCGCTGTCGTTTGGCGTCATTGGCGTCTTGTGGTGCTGACTCGAGGGGGCGTTTCCGTCCAGAATCGTCAAAAAATTCCGCCATAATCTCCATCATGCGTGTTACGTGCTGCTGTATCCTATGGGTCATTGGGTTGTTGGGATCTCGCTTCATAAGATGGATCAGCAACATTCGAGTTGTTTTCTCCATAGATCTAATCATGACGCGGGTCTTGGGGGTTAGAGGAGAGTTGGCGAGCTTGAGAGGATTAAAATTGAGAAGAGCATTGATAATCCTGTTCGAGGTTCCTGGTCGTGTCCTCACGAGGATAGACATGCAGTTCAACGTTGAGTCTACGAGCAGAGCATCGCTGTAGTTTCGCGTAGAGTTAGTTACACGGGCATTACAGTCAAAAGCGACCCTCTTACCTGCTCTCCTGCAGAGTTGCCAACATTCGGTCCAGGAGTCCGGACGCTTCAGCCTCCAAGTTCCGAGGATCAAGTGACTGATGATTTGGGGGGACTTTATCCAGCGAGACATCTAGAGTACCACCATACTGTTTCAACATGTTAGCGACATCCCATTTAACTAGATCACCGACTCATACTCGTAGCTCAGAACCCGTCGCTGCTGTCTGTGCCAGAACTACACGTTGCGCAAACTTGATGCAACAGATCCTCACGGTAGGGCTGGCATTGTCCCATATCTTTAGAACCTTTTGTTTCACAGCTACCATCCTTTCCCAAGTGATTGTGTCGTATCCGTTGTTGATGCTATGTAGTAACATTAGCTAAATCTTGCATCTCGCAGGGCAGTCTCATCATACATCCATCTCATTGCCAAGGGATAGATACTGGCAACGCATTGGATCACACTGCGCAGAACTTGAGGATCTTCACGCTCATTCTCGAGCATAGACTCCAATGTGGGTAAAACATAAGGTTGCATTGTCTCCTTTTCTCCATTGGGTAGAGCGGGCGTCGAAAAAGCTTCAGCTAGAAATTCGGCGCCCCATCTTCGCAGCTCGAGCGCTGCACTTGGTCCGATGATAGGTAGTATTCCCTTGACAACACTGGGGTAATATTTAACATCTCCCAAAACCAACTTTCGTGCGTCATCAAGCTGTCGGATCTGGTCCGACACTGAAAGATTCGCTGCCATAATTTATTGGTCAGATTCTCGGTCGCGGCGGTAGGTGTTGGCGGATAAAAAAAGTATAAGCTGCGCGTAAGTGTGCGATGAAGTGGTTTTCGTAGATAAAGGTGCCGATGCGGCTCTTGAACCGTGGTCGCGCGACTAGGCTAAAGCTTTGTAGCTGTGCATGCTTTGTATCAACCGCTCAGCTACATCAAAGGATCGGAAGTCGCGCGTGCCGTGGCGTCGTCATACACGTCCGGAATTCGTTCCGCGCGGTCGCTGTCGCTGTCGTTGTCGCTGTCAGCGTTGGTATATTCCAGACCTGGATCTTTGAAATGGCGACGCGAAAGCAAAGAATATGGAACGTGGAAATGGAAACAGACCCTTGCAAGCAAGCAAGCTCCACAAAGAACCTGGAACTAGGTACGGTACCTAAGGAAAGTTCAATAGACGTCACGGTCATGCTCCGTCCACCGATGTTTAGCCGCAAATATTCTTCTTACCTACCTCAGTACTACAAAGGCGCATCAACATTCACTCGAAGCACATTCGAGATTGACCCATATCTCGCAGCATTTAAGCAATTGGCCCTCTTCAATTGCCTTTTGACCTGGCTCAGGATAACTCTTATAATAATTGACAACTCGACAGTCCAAAATGCCTACCAGGTTTGTTTAAGAATAAGAGTCACTGAAGTGGGCTGATCATGACTCCGAAACAGCCCGCACTCAACATACTACGATCGCCGTCTGCGACAGGGCCCTGCGCTTGTACGAGCACGACGGCCCTATCTTGTCAAAAATGCCGTGACAGGCCTTGGTCTCTTGGCTGTCGTTGGAAGCATCTGTACGCACAGAGAAAGAGAGAGCTCTTGTGTGATTGTCATCCTCTGCTAACGTGGTCTAGATTGGTATACGCTTAACGCCGTTGGTCAAGACAATTTCGAAGATGTCAAGGTCCCAGATGCGCCCGCGAAGCCATCTGCATCCAAGTAGACAGTTCACCCAAGTGGCTCGGCCACATGTACGATTAAGCGCTGGAATTTCGACACGGGTGCAAGTTGAAGAAGAGGGCAAAAGGCAGCGTTGCTATTCATAAGTCATACAGAGCAAAACGCCCATAAAACTCCCCATCCGTTCATGTATAACAGGTTTGCCAGCTGTTCTGTGCAGGGTGTGTATAAGTATATGAAGACCTTTGTACAGTGACAATCAAACAACCGGCTATCCACTACCTACAAAGTAGATGCTTTTCGCTCGACTGATGGCAGTAGACAGATATATACTAGCCACCGCAGACCAAGGGGATATTCTAATGTCGCTCAAGTCCAAATAAAAAGAAAGAAAAAAACAGCCCGTCCGCGGCGGTCTGAACCGATCACCTCCCCTGGGTATCACAAAATCCGAGTACAAAAGCAAGATGCCCCATAGTTTTGCCAATTCAGTCCTATCCGAAGGATATGTTCAACCACAAATCCTACACACTCAACGTCTATGTAGCTGCTGCTTTTGTACCGCGGTTGACGCCGGGCAGATTGTTGCTGACCCGTTTGGCTTGGTGAGCCGGGCTAAGTAACGTTCTTGTCAATTCTGGAGACTCCGATAGTCGTGCCGAAAGTGAAGGAGACTGCGTGATTTGGGGGCCAGGAGGCACAGAAGCTTGGTGCGCACCGCGGCTGGTCATATCGTCTGGAGGTGCCTCCGTTGGAGCAGCTGTAGGGTGCATCTTGTGAAGTAAGTGATTTGGATTGGCCCACGGCGTCTCTCGAAGGAATTGTTCACCAGCGGGTCCGAGGCGATCAAATGGCTGAGCATAGTATTCCTCCCGTCGTTGGTTTACTGGCTTATGCCGTGATCGCTTGGCTCGCTTACGATAGTCAGCTCAGTGCTCTGGGAGCTGACCCGCGTTATCAACGTACCTCAATGGCAGCTATATCGTCTTCTAGTTCCAACGGTGTCGCCCCGCTCATCTCAGGGCCTGCGGGGAATCCTTCGTATTTTGCAATCGTAGCTAGTGCTGAGACCTCGGTGTTGTAGGCGATCGCATTTCTCACACGTTGTGCGGGATCCTTGGGGTAGAGCAAGCCGCAGTCCTGCAAGCTGTGTGCGCTTCGCCTTGCCGTTTGGATGTCGTACCACTCTTGGTTAAGTGCTTCTAAAGTTCTTTCTCTCTTCTCACGAACCGCTTGGTAGTACTGCCCCCATATTTGGGCTCGCTGGGCAACGGATCGTCGTTCGTGAGCCTTGAGACGATATTCGTGTTCATTGTTTATTTCGCGTAGTTTTTGTTCTAGTCGGTCATCCAAACACTGCTTCATGTTTAGATACTCGGGATGTGTCGGCTCGCTGGCAAGGAGTGACTGTTCTTCCTCTTCCAGCCGTTCAAGTCGGTCTTTGTAGAGCCTAGACAAGACATCAGCGGGTATATGCTTGCTTTCACCACATAACGTACCTGTCACGAAACACCCCAAACATTTCCTCGATAACAGTCCAATCCTTGAAAGCGGCTTGTTTTCGTTCCACTGTAATAAGATAAGTAAGATGACCTGGACCATGAGTAAATTTGTTCTTACACTCTTCATCATGTGCAGTAGCTGAGTCAACTTCTTCGTCCGCATCTGCTTCGGCTTCGTCGTGGTGATCTACGTCTGTTCCCCTAGCGCTGTCGCGCGCGCCATCATGACTTCCGCTGTCAGTGTCCGGATCAAGATCAGCTGCAGCTACAGCTGCTTTTCGTTTGGATCCGCGGGTATTCTTTTTTACGGCGCGCGAAAGACGCTCTGCCAGATCAGTCTCTCTGTTGGTAGATCTCTTTTGGGGAGAAGCATCAGTGTCTTCAGCAGGTGTATGTGTGCCGGTGCTTTCATGTGCAGGGGTGGGCCCATCTTCTTGCAGAATAGTCTCTTCGGGCTGCTGGGGGGTGTTCACATCAGTCGCATGCTCTGAACTTGCTCGTTTTCTAAGCGGCTGTTCGGTTTCTGATTGATCGGCGGCGGGTGAACGCTTCCGCTTCCGCTCTTGGGCGTCATTTTTGTGCTTGTCGTCCTCTCCTGCATTGTATGCAATAGCATGTTTTGTTGGCGAATCTTCACCGATGGTGGGGGAGCCAGTAGAAGCATCGTCGTCGTCTACTGCAGATTCGTCCTCGTCGTCGTTGTGCAGATTGGCAGTCCTGCGTAGCTTGCTGGGAGTGTGTTCGTAGACTTGACCCTCGTTAAATTGGTCTACCACAACGTCTCGTTGCCGCTGGTGCTTTGGTGTATCATACAGTCGCTCAGTTTCAGCTTCTGTGACGTTGCCATCCGAGTGTACGTCGGAGTGGGCGTCAGAGAGAACGCTGTCCGAGTCGGAGGTAGGTGGTGGCTTCTTTCGAGGGCTGCGCCTGACGCTATCTTCGTCATCATGATCGAGATTCATATGCTCAATGTCTTCGTCGTTGTCATCCTTCGTGTCGACCTCACTGAGGGGGCTGGAGATGTTGCTGTCCTCATGATCGGCAACTCCAAGCGCCGGGGAGGAGAGAGGCGGAGGTGCGGAAGCAGTGGCAGCCATGGCTGCAAAAGGACGCGATTACGTGTCTTTGTAATGACTCAATAAAACTATTGTGTTTTCTCGTATCGTTGGGCGGTAAACAGTGCTTTGGTCGATCGCAAGGTCGTGGAAGCGCGCCCGTGGTGACGGGTGACGAGGAATGGTCGCTAGACAATCGAAGACGCAAGACCTTGGAGTGGGAGCGTGAGAAGGTGAATCTGAGCTACGAAACAACCGATTGAGTCGATCTCTGTCCGGCATGAGAGATTCCAAAGAGAAATTTGAGGTAAGGAAGAGCCAGGAAACTCGTATTCGACAATGGGCTGGTGGAGGGGAACAGAGAGTAGAGAGAGGGAATGGGATGAGTGCGGTGCGGCCCCCAGTTTGCGCTGGCTGCCCTGTGCATCTCTACCTAGGCTTGGGGCGAGCGCCGAAGCGGCCCTGCTGAGAGAATGACGGGGCCCGTAAAAAGGCGGCCCTTGACGGCAGAAATGCTCACTGTCAGTGCCACGAGAGCTTATCGATTGGCTAAGGTTATCGAACCAATAACCATGTCCCGAGCAATCTGATTGTGGGTATTCCGTACTGAACCTGGGACTTTTTTCTGGCCATGTCTTTTTCGTCGCAGGTCAAAAGAGTGCACAAGAGTCGGCAACTTTTCCAATTCAGCACAAACTGTACTGAATCTGACACAATGGCAAAACGGTAAGTTGCCGGTCCTCAACGCCTTTACGGACAAAGATCTAACAAAAAACAGTTCAAAGAGCCTGACAGCTTCTTCCAAGGCGGTAGACCCCACCCTCGACGCTCTTTTTGCGTCCAGTGTAAGTTTTTTTTTTGCGACATCTAGCCATTTGACTTGATCCATACTTATGATTTGCAGGCTGGCCCTGTCCAGGCTCCCGTTAAGTCAAGATACTCGACTTTGGTGGAACAAAAGGTTCGGGAACCTCCCAAGCCAAGGGTGCAGCTCGAAGAACAAGACGCCGACGATGAGGTCCTCTCTGAGATTAGCGAGGAGCTGAGCTTCGAAGAAGATGGCCCCTCAGATGAGGAAGAGGAAGGATTCGACGCTTCGGATCCAGAGGGAGTGAGTGAAGACGAGCAAGAGGAGGAGGAAGAGGAAGAATCTTCAAACGAGCCCATGAAGGATGCGCCAGTGGAGCTCGACGATATTATTGATGCGACAGAAGACAAGCCAAACAAGGAACGAAAACGAAAGAGAAAAAACGAGAACG
Organism: Fusarium sp. NRRL 29148; assembly: GCA_013759095.1. Classification (NCBI taxonomy): domain Eukaryota; kingdom Fungi; phylum Ascomycota; class Sordariomycetes; order Hypocreales; family Nectriaceae; genus Fusarium; species Fusarium sp. NRRL 29148. Next base: position 63,257 of record JABSTL010000315.1, read on the forward strand.
ACGATCTGGAAGGCAAATACCTGGACAAACTTGTTGCGGAGGAGGAAGCTGAGCGCGCCGGCAAGCGACAAAAGAATGATGCCCTGAAAAAGACAGAAAAGGCTGTCGTGGAGGATGGCGATGCCGGCAACGACAGTGACATTCCCGTCCATGAGACCCTCGTCAAGGACAACAAATCGTCAGACCTTGAGAAGGCAGCGCGAACAGTCTTCCTCGCCAATGTGTCCACAGAAGCAATCAATTCCAAGACCGCCAAGAAGACCCTCATGGCCCATCTGTCATCCATTCTGGATAAAGATGCCACTCCCCCGCAAACTATCGAGTCACTGCGTTTCCGTTCTGTGGCTTTCGCAGGCGGCTCTCTCCCTAAGCGAGCAGCTTACATTACTAAGAGCCTGATGGACGCAACGACCAAGTCCGCCAATGCATATGTCGTGTACTCAACCTCGGCGGCTGCTCGCAAGGCTGCCGCAGAACTCAATGGTACCCAGGTCCTCGAAAGGCACCTAAGAGTCGACAGCGTCGCCCACCCCAGTCCCACGGATCACCGCCGATGTGTGTTTGTTGGCAACCTCGGGTTTGTTGACGATGAGACCGTCTTGAACACCAACGCAGATGGCGACACTACGGAGAAGAAAAAGAACAAGACCCCATCCGATGTCGAAGAGGGTCTTTGGCGAACTTTTAGCACTCAGGGCAAGGTTGAAAACGTCCGAGTAGTTCGAGATTCCAAGACTCGTGTAGGCAAAGGTTTCGCCTATGTCCAATTTTATGTAAGTCCACAGTTGTCTTACCTAGCTCGATCAGACCAGCTGCTAACATGATTTTCCAGGATGGTAACGATGTCGAGGCAGCCTTACTCCTTGATGGCAAGAAATTTCCTCCCATGTTACCGCGTAAGTTGCGAGTCACTCGAGCCAAGGATCCTCGCAAGACAGCTCTCGCACAAGAGCGAGCCAGGGGCAAGAACATCGTCCCTAATGGCGCCGCCAAGAGCACAAAATACAAGCACAAGGCTACACCTGAGGAGCAGTCCATAGCTGGACGTACAAGCAAGCTTCTCGGCCGCTCGGCCGCCGTGCAGCAACGCCACAAGAAGCGACCCTCAACACAGGGTGCTTCCGAGGATGTCCAGAACATTCCGTCTGGTATTAAAGGACCCGAACAGTTCGTTTTTGAAGGCCGCCGTGCTTCATCTAAGGACGGCGCACCCAAAGATCTTAAACTTGGAAAGAAGGGCAAGGGCAGATCCGGCAGGCCCCAAAACCGAGGCGCAAGGAGAGCTGCCGAGTGGAAGAAGAAGAGCTGAGCGTTTTATGACGGATAGCACTCATATCGCTGGTGGTTGACATGCGAGATATGTGCTCTTTTCATACGTGATGAGGACGAGGATGGTGTTGTTAAAAAGAGGGCCCCACGCCCCGGAAAGTTTGCGAGTGATTTTTCGGCCTTGGCCGCCCTGGCAAGTTCTGGCCGCTTATATGAGAGACAAAGGTACTTGTATACTTATCGCGGGGGTGTTGAAAAGTTCATAGAGTTGTACAGAGTTCACCCGTATATAAAGCACTAATTTTGCCTGATGTATTCAATGCTTACGTCCTTTTGTAGTTTTTGTGTCAAGATTCAGTTTCTGAAATGGAATCTTACTACAAATTCTGGTTATATCACGACGACTTTGTTGGAGCTAGCCCAGTACGTTGGTGTGGTATAGGAGTGGTTCTCATATCAACAACATTACACGAGGCCGTGAGCAAAACTATTTTAATGAAAATGGATATATCATCAATTTTACGTGCCTGCTAATAAAGGCACCAAGCTTGCGTCGAGGGATAGTCTCGTCTATCAGGGCCTGGCACCAACATTCAAGACCATGTACTAACGGGGTGCCCTAACCCAAACTCTGGCGCGCTTGGTGACCAACATCTTTACCCCCTTATGTGTGCCACCTCAAAAATCTCGGGAATCTTAAACAACTTCCTCCACAACTCTTTTCTGTACATTGCTTCGCGGGCGTGAGCCCTGTCCGAGCCATCGCTTAAAACATGTCGTCAAAGAAGTCGAAAGAGATTACATAAAGTCGCCTTGTTCGAGCGTCTAGTACTCGAGCTCCTCCTCAGGCTCAAAGGAGTCGGCAGCAACCTCCTCATAATCCTTCTCCAGAGCAGCGAGATCCTCCCTGGCCTCGGTGAACTCGCCTTCCTCCATACCCTCACCAACGTACCAGTGGACGAAAGCACGCTTGCTGTGCATGAGGTCGAACTTGTAGTCGAGCCGGGACCAAGCCTCAGCGATGGCGGTGGTGTTGGAAAGCATAGAGACGGATCGCTTGACGGGGGCAAGGCCTCCAGCCTCAGGAGCGGCGGGGACAGCCATGGGCTTCTGGTAGTTGATGCCGAGCTTGAAACCAGTGGGGCACCACTCAACCAAATTGAATGAGGCCTTGGCCTTGAGGGCAGCGATGGCGGCGTTGCAGTCGCGGGGAACGACATCACCGCGGTACAGAAGAGCGACGGCCATGTACTTGCCGTTTCGGGGATCGCAGACAACCATCTGGTTGTTGGGCTCGAAGCCTGTGGGAAGTCAGTATCTTCGAGGATGCGCCTATAACATGAGCAGTACTTACACTGGAAGGTAAGCTCCTGGACCTTGAAGCTCTCGTGCTCACTCTTGGCAGAGGAGATGACAGGGGCGTAGCTGATGAGAGGGTAGTGAATTCGAGGGTAGGGAACCAAGTTGGTCTGGAACTCGTTGAGATCGACGTTGAGAGCACCGTCAAATCGGAGAGAGGATGTGATGGAGCTGACAACCTGGGCAATGAGGCGGTTCAGGTGCTCGTACGAGGGTCGAGGGATATCGAGGTTGCGACGGCAGATGTCGTAGACAGCCTCATTATCGACGAGGAAAGTACAGTCAGAGTTCTCAATAGTGCTGTGAGTAGAGAGAACAGCGTTGTAGGGCTCAACGACTGCAGTTGAGGTTCGGGGAGCAGGGTAGACGGCGAACTCGAGCTTGGACTTCTTGCCGTACTCGGTAGAGAGGCGCTCGAGGAGAAGAGCACCGAAGCCAGAACCGGTACCACCACCGAAGGAGTGGAAGATCAGGAAACCCTGAAGAGACTGGCAGTTGTCTGCATTATGCGGTTAGCGTTGAGTGCAAGTACAGAGGCGTCGCAAGAGCTCACCGGCGACGCGACGAATGCGGTCAATGACGTTGTCAACCATCTCCTTGCCAATGGTGTAATGACCACGAGCATAGTTGTTGGCGGCATCCTCCTTGCCGCTGATCAACAACTCGGGGTGGAAAAGGTTACGGTATTCGCCAGTTCGGATCTCGTCAATGGGGGAGGGGTCAAGATCGACGAAGAGAGATCGAGGAACATGCTTGCCGCTGCTGGTCTCAGTGAAGAAAGTCTCGAAAGAGCCAGGGTCACCAATATCGGGAGCATTGGGGTCGGGGCGACCATCGGGGCCGAGACCGTGCTCGAGAAGGTAGCTATTCAGATGCTAGTCAGCTTCAGTTTCGTGAGGGTGGCGTTATTTGACAATCCAGGGAGACAACGTACAGCTCCCAAGCAGAGTTACCGAGCTGGGTACCAGCCTGGCCCAGGTGGAGGTGAAGAATCTGGATAGCAGAGAATCAGCATCGCCAGGTCGGATGGCAGCTTCAACGGATAATAAGGGGGCGCCCCAGCTGCTCAGCTCTAGACACCAAGTGGAACACACAAAGGGTATCTCGAGCAGAGCAAAGCAATGCACTGCAGCGGAGAGACAGGCTGCAGCATAATTGTAGACATACCTCGCCCTTCATTTTGTCTGGATGAAGCTAAAGAAGCTACGACGAGAGGATTGAAGTCGGGGGAGGAAAAAGACGGGGAGAGAAATACTGTACGCGCGCAGCGCTTGAAGGGGGAAGGGGAAGAAGGGGCCTGAGGTGGTGATGGGTTTCGGGGTGGGCGTTTGGGCTTTGGAGTTCCAATCTGTGGGCGCGCTGGTGCAGTGGGACATCCAAGTGGTGGCGTGGTCGTCAAC
>JABSTL010000316.1:0-31185 GCA_013759095.1 Fusarium sp. NRRL 29148
TCTTAACTATAAATAACACTTCTAGCCTACTATTTAGATATTAATACCATAATAACTAACTAATAGCTACAATATAAAGCTAATATTATAAGAACCTAAATGATAACTCCTTAGCTAGTCTTAGAGATATATAAGATAGTATCTCCAGTCCCTTAGCTAAGAAGGGTTAGCTTAACACTACAAACACCTAAGATCTTCAAGATATCATCTCCCACACTAACAAGACTAGTCTTTTATCAACAACATCCTAACCAAACGCATATTAATAACTACACTAATAGGGCTATAGTCACACCTCAAGCAGCAGTAGCATACAGGGCAACCCTATAAGGCAACCGCAGCTATAAAGACCTTCAGGACCACTACAGGGCTGCTACAAAGCATATCGCTATGCAAGGATTGCAGCCTATAAGGTTAAGCTTTAGGCTGCGAACAAGTTCACAAATTCTATTAATCGAGGCTAAGATTCACCAGTTAACGTTTACTTATATGTTTAAAATACTGTTCCTTCTAAATAAGGCAGTCTACCAGATTTCCCACTTCTGGTCACCAATAGCACAAAGTCGATTAAACAGCTGATCTCTCCGAGCCATTGCTGTGATCAAGTAGGATTTCCCATGGCTTTCAACTATTTCCAATCCATCCGTAATCTCACTTTCCAAGGCCCATCCGGCCAGGAGTTTTGCTTTGGCTCCGTATCCAGAATACTTGTTCAGTGTTGTGATCCCTTTCACAGGTGTCGTCCAAGTTGGTAGTACCTCATGATAGCTCGAATCGTCTGAGTCGCTGACCGACCTTCTCGAGAAGCAGAGGCACGGAGAGTCATTGTCGGTAGTGAGATACACATATCCCTTTTCTCCCTGCCAGCGGCATGTGAACTCGACCGGTCCGGCAATCGTCGGTTCGTCCCTGGTCGATGCAGCCCCAACACGGTTCTTAGCTGATACTGTCCCAGTCTTTGCTCGTATCTTGTTGACACCCATGACTGTTTTCGCTGCTGCTTGAACAACAGGCTTTACAACACCTAGGAGCTTGCCGCGTCTTTTCCCGCCACTATCATGGTCAGGGTACTCATGGTCGTCGCCGCCAGTGTCCTGGACGACTCCAGGCTCCTCCTGAACGGCTTGTAGGATCTCTTCTTGTGTTGCTCCTACTGGTCGATCATCAGCTGAGGCACTCAGAGTATTACCATCAAGGACGAGAGGTTCGTCGAGAGGTGGACCTTTCGGCTCAGGTGATGGTGGCAGAGGAGCCTTATTTCGTTCACCCTGTCGTAAAAGAGCTACTGTTAATTGGGAATCTGTTGGTATTCCTCGGAATACAATTCTTTTCAACTGTCAGCAGGAATAAGAGTGAATTTGAAAGGCTCCTTACCTTTCCACATTATGCTTTAGCCAGCCATAAGAGCTTCTCAGAAAGATACTACCAAAGAAGCTGGCCCCAATAGCCAAAGTAATAACTCTGTAAAACATGTAGCAGGATGTGAAAACTGACAGGATCACCATCGGGAGGAGTAGTTGTACGATTCGACGCTTGGCTGTATCTCTTGAAAAAGGTGCTGTTGGATCAAGGAGACTGATCATAAGTTAGAGAGAAGGACGTGGCTGTGACATATAGTCTGAAAGGCGGACTCACTTCGCGCTTCTCTCCCAAATATCGCAAAAGCGACATGTCCAATGCATCAAGGGTCTCATCTGACTCCACATAAGCTCCTGCATAGGCGATTTGCTCTTGTCCCAGGACGGCTTCTCGATTCCGGCCGCCTTATCCTTCGCAGTTGCTATCCTAGTAGCTAAAGATCTGGGATCCGGAAGTTTGACAGTCTTTCCATCTCCTCTCTGGGACTCATCGTGCTGAGGATCCTTGTCGACAAAGATATTTACGGACAGAGCCACAAGACCTGTTGCAAAGTTGCTGGCTTCTCTCTCCAGAGTCTCACCCTTGAGGCTCTCTGGGGCACCTGTAGCTGTATCGGCCGTGCCTAGAATACCTGCGGCTGGCTTTATCAAGTGGCCGCCTTGGTAGTGGACTATTGCGGGCGGGCAAGGCGGGAACAAGGTATTCCGAGCTTTGGAAGAGAGCAGGATGGCCACCAAACCTGTGAATAGTGTTGGCATGAGGAAGTTAAAATACCATGCAGTGAGATAGATCTGAACAGTTAGAAGGGTTATGCTTTGAAGTTTGAACGATAGACGGGTTGACGTACTAGACAGAAACAAGATGTTCGTCTCGGTTCCCTCCAGGACTGGAGTCTCGAGAGGTGTTGTCTGAAAATAATGAAGCCAAGTATCTAGAACTGTCAGTATTCTTCCATAATTCCGGACTGAAACTCCTACCGCCTCCATGTACAGTCTTTCGATTTGGGCACGCAGTTTATTGGGAGAGAATTGCTCTTCTTCAGCAACGTTGAAATCCATCTCATCTTCTGGGTGATTCGGGGCATGTTTGAGATGGAAGACACGCTGTTTCTAATCAGCTAATACTCATGCAAGTTGAGTGGTCAACTCACTTTATTGAATCTTCGGACGAGGAGCCAGATATCTTCATGCTTTATGCCGTCGATGGCATAGTCCTCGGGTCGTATTTGGTCATCACCCCAGCCAACGTCTTGAACTTCCGCTGGATCGTTGATACCATCCTCCTTTCTTTTCTCCGCTGCATCATGACGCAGCGGCTCATGCTGAACACTCGTGTGAAGAGTTGTGCAACCATCAGCACCGTGCTCAAGGTTGGCAGCAATATGCCTCGATGTACGTGCATTTTCATCCATGACAAGTGAATCCTTACTCATATGAAACGAACAATTTCCGCAATGAATACGAAAAAAATGGAAATAAGCTCATACGGGGAGTCTTGCCCCGGGGTAGCCAAGATCCTTAGCGCATGATGTCAGGGATGGCAATTTCGCCGCGTCGCGCATCACGGCGTCATATTGATCCAAGCAACCACTGCAAGTGCATCATACACAGCCAAGAAGTAGTGCAATTGAGGAGCTTTTCCTCCGCGAGTTCTCAAATCTGGTCGGTGAAGAGCGTAGCGTGCATTGGTGTTGATCCGGTTGAATGCCTGACTATTGATTTCTGTCTGACCTTGGTCGCGTCCGTGATTTGACGATGCCGGAGGCCTAGGGTAGGAGAATGGCCGGGGCGATTTCACCTCAGTTTGCGAAGTATAGATTCTCAATTTATTTATCGCAATGTAATTAATAAACTTAAATAACTGTATTTCGGATGTTCAATATTGATTGGTTTAGATTCCTGTATGCCTGGGTACAGGTGACTCGTGCTTCTCTTCTCGGTACCTTATTGTATTGAAGATACTGAGGTGAGAAGTGGCCCCCCTGACGAAACTGAGGTCACAGGTGGTAGTCTTTATTCTACCTAGAGCATCGCTTCTCAAGAAAGACGCGTTTTCATCGACATCAACAATCCCAACAGACAAATGGCTGCTTTTTACCTTGTGTTTTTATGCAAAGTTTGTCCAAACGTCCCTCTTGTCGCGTCTTTTCCCAGGTTGTTAGTGCATGGTCACACAGACAACAGACAACGCGTCTTCATAGAGGAACAGGCAATCTGGTATCTTGACACTATTAAAAAGCAAAGACTACGGAACATACTAGCTAAGATAAATTAGGCCTTCGCTATCAAAATCTCATTCTTCTCTAACGCCTTCTTTCCAATATCCACCATTTCCGCATTGGACAACGTATCCTTACCGAACCCAGTGATGGACTGTTCAATCAATCCGGCGACCAACTCCGTCCTCCCAATATTAGGGATGTTGATGACAGCATGCGAGAACCAACGCATCCCTTGTTTCAAGAAACCCATATCTGGATGGTTGACCATTCCTGGCTTGGTAACGAGAACCTGCATTCTCCCGTCCGACAGATGCGCGCGCTCGATGATCTGTTTCTCTACCTGGCCCTGGACGCGCTGTTAGCAAAGACAGGGAAACAGTGTGCTTCAGAACATACACGAAGGAGACAATAGTCTCCAAGAATCCATGGCTTCTTTGCTGGATCTCGCTCGGCGTTACAGCCGCTCACGTAAATGAATCGCAACGGGTCCGGATTGCCCTCACGCGGAAGCTTCGCAAACGTGTCGGCGGCGTAGAGCGCATACTCATAGCAGATCATACGAACTTGATCCCAATCGTACTGCTTCAATTTACCGGGTGTCACTCCAATAAGCCTGCACGGTTAGTTGTGTCACATGGAGAAGCCGGTCGGACATACCATATGCAGGCGTCTGCGCCAGAGATTTCATCCTTGACATATTGCGGGTAGTTTTTAAAGTCAGAACAGGTGACAGACGTGAGCTTGGACTCGATTTCTGGCGTTTGTAGGTCCTCGGCGAGATCGTGGTCGTGACGCGATAATGTGACGACTGAAGTGATCTGAGGGTGCAGGAGCGCCTGGCGGACGACTTCCTTCCCAATAAATCCAGTTGATCCTGCGATAACGACCTTCATTTTGACAATAGGGGGGTGCTCGAGGCGAAATTCTTTATTCTTCTAACTTGGAAGCTTCTGCGTCTTCAACGTTGAATATACCAGTTATAGGGTCGACAAATCCTCAGCTGACGACCCGAAAAGGTCCCATGCGCCGCCAATATTTATAAGACTCGCTATCGCTTACGTCGTCATCTACGTAAGAAGCCTCAATCCTCCGAAAGCTACAAGACCTGCACTAGCATCGATCTCATCAACAAACAAGCTCATGAGGCTTGCTCTATTCAATTTAACATACCAGAACCGGGAGACTGCAAGGTCCGATTCCCGGATTTACGGCGCCGGATCGGGACGTGAGTGCGAGATCCATTGCAGCAGGCATTCCACCCGCCAAGCTCCATTCTTGAACAGGCAATTTATCGGCAGGGTCCAGAGATTTGGGAGCAGATAAGCTTGTATTGAGTTTACACATAAATCATGGCTTTCTGGATGCAAATGTGATCATTCCTGACTGTCAAAGCAGTGCGCCTCAACCACAGATGGTGATCACATCAGCTTGGTCGGTGTGGAAGCCAAGTCTGCCTTGCAAATCCATGCAGGATGCGCGATACCGAAGCTGCAGCGCTGTAATTCCGCTACCCCCACCTCAGCGCCTGGTTACAGTGTCTCGGTCACTGAAGATGGCAGGCTTCATGCAAGGCGTTCTGCCCGCCCGCCTGATTGAGATGACAGTTGCCGATTCGAAAACTTTTGTCGCTCCATGAACTTCATCATGTAACGATTTGTGAATAGACTCATCGCAAGATGCCTTCGCTCCCCGCGTTTCTGTCTCGTTCGGTGCCAGCGTCCAGCGGCAGCAGCGGCGTGATCACTAATGCCCCTGTGATTCCCAGTACCCGCCTGGGTCCTGCAGCCGATCTGCTGGAAACCGAGTTGCTTAGAATGTACTGGGAAGGAGTTGAGCGCGAGCTGCCTTATTTGCTGTTGACATTCGGGCGCTGGCAATCACGTCCAGACACATCCGACTTTCTCCCAGAGGAAGAGGATGACTTTATTTACGGTTACGATACGTTTCTCGACTCAGTCTCCGATATTTCTCGCCAATTTCATGAACGCAACAAGAGGAACCAACGATCAAAACGGCCAGAGAAGAAGGCGAGAAAAGACACAAAAGCGCCACCTTCATACGATGAAGTTCTCCGAGACCGTGGCTGGGATATCTTCGCCGATATAAAGAGCAACAGCATCAAGGGCGGTATAAGAACCTCCCTCAGCGAGCGCAAACTGTTGGATCCAGCTAGACGAAGAGCCCGCATGCTTCTTCAATCGGCGCAATTCCTCGACATCGACAAGATTATCGAGCACCGTGAACCTGAAAAAACACTGTCGTTTTGGAAAAGACCTGCCTCTGCTCAAATACGGCTCTGGTCATATGACGATTTAAACCAGCCGGTATTCGTCCCCCAGCTCTGCTCCGAATGCAAGGCGACAATTCGGGGATGTACCTTTCAGGACACTAGTGACGAAAGCATTGTCATATGCGAAAGCTGCTACCGAGCGACACATTATGGCCAGACGCGTTTTGTCAAGAAATACAAAGAATGCTGTCTCCCGACAGCCCTGACGCCAGAGATAAGTCGGAAGTTGTGCTATTGCAGTACAGTTCGTCGACGCGATCAAGATGGACGCTCCAGGTCGCTGTGGCCAATTGACCCTGCGCGCGACGAAGGCCATCATATCAAAGGTGGGCTTGGTCGTGTAGGCTGTGGACTGTACACAGTCACAGACCTCTTTGCAGAGGCAAAGTATGCGTCCACAAGATCACAGTTCGGCAAAAACGACAGTTTACTTCAGTTACGAAAGAAGGATCCTGTTGGAGGCGAGCCGCCGAAACCTGTGGCAGTAAACAGTAAGCAACCAAGTCGACTGGGACATCTCAACGAGACCTCGCTACCAGAATATGGCTATTCTTATGGGTTCAGTACTGATGAGCCGGAGAATATCCCCATATACTTGCGATCGACTATTGAGAAGTATCCGTATGGGAACGTCCATATGGCTCTTCGCTTTGGCCCACTGATCATTGAGAATGGCGTCGCAAAGTAAGTTGCTCGACTCATCATTTGACAGAAGCTGACAACTTAGTACCATGGGCGGTGTCCTTGTCACCAGTCGAGATCCACCTTCACTGCAAGTCATCCGTGATCCCTCGGAAAACATCAACAAATCCCTTCTTCTCACCGGCGAAAGAGATCGTCTTCTCTACATACAGGATAGACCGCGACACCCGAAGCGACATAAAGCTTTCATGAAGCAAGTCGTCGGAGGTGCCTTTTGCGATTTCTTCGAATCTGGCATCGAAGATGAGCTTATTGACGCCTTCATACACGAATCCAATTGTCTTACCCAGGACGGATTGACTTTTGCCGAGCAAGAAACCATGCTTGAACAAAGTACCAAACGTTTGCTTCTGCACGTCAAAGAGTACCTCGCGTCGAGGGTACAGGCGTACATCTCGAGTATCAGTGCGCATCTTCTCGACCCAGAGATCCAGCTAAAATGGCATTATCGCGACAACAATTGCCAGGCATTCTGTGACAAATTGATCGACCGCGACATGTTCGGTCCTCTCTTTGCCTCCAACACAGCAGTAGGCCAACCGATGCCACTGTACTTGATCAGCTTTGTTTGTCGACCCGGGTCAAATGTTCCTACACAGGCATTCTCAAAATACGACGTTCCAAATGGCCTTACAGAAGAATACCTCCTCAAGTTTCGCTACGGACGGCACGATGACTCTGACATTGTCGATACGCTGGCCGAGTACTGGACAGAATGGGCTTGCCTTGAAGGACCAATTTACCCATACCAAGATGTCTTTCCATGGGACTGTACAGAAGCATATGATCGGTATCCCGGGAACTGTGGCGACTGTAACATTGGGAAACATGTTCTCGCATTCCCGTTTGACTCTTGGTCTATCGCGTCTCTGCATCTTGCCCGAGGCCGGCAATTGTATCCCGTCAATACGCAGCCTTCGATTGGCAAGTCTGCAGAGAAGCGAGCGAACCCAGGCATCATGACAGACACAGAGTGGTTCAAGAACCGCATCACAGTGCTACTCGGCCAAGATATCCTCCTCACCACTGCGGTCGCTATGGCGAAATCTAGTCAATTCCGAGCATCGACAACATGGCTCACCAATCATGAGGATGAGACCATGGATAGACTCAAGCTTGGAGGCATTCATCGCGCACAACCATTCAGTCACCACTTTGAGAAAGGCGCTTACCACCAATACTTTGTCGCTGACTGGGCCTTCCTCGCTCAGCCGCTACGAGTTATTGAGTATGAGAAGTTCAGGGACTGGAGAGCGACTAAGATCGATGTCGGTGCAAACACGTCAGATGATGGCGGAGGAGGAGGAGGATGCGGCACAGGTCCTTTCGCTTGTGGCGCGGTAGCAGCGGGATGTGCAGCCGGATCTCCAGGAATGGCCGGGGACACCTGTGGAAGTGGATGTGTATCAAGTTGTGGTGGTGGCGATGGTGGTGATGGAGGATGTGGTGGTTGTGGAGGATGAAGCATAGCAATCTACATCAATTATATACACGAATCTACATCAATCATATACATTGAGTCATATACTACGTATGATGTCCCGCCCAATGACACTCATGTTTTCCCTTCCCACAAAACCACCACCGAGTAGACCTTTTCCCTATAGGCCACATACATATCGCGCAATCGACATTCCTAGGCAATGTTCTGCTGAGATAAAACTCGTCCCTCTTCTCTCTCATCTCCGTCAGCTTTCCTCCATCAAGCTTGATGCAGTATCGACACAGGTATGAGCCACCATCTTCCCATTGAGGCTCGCGGAAAGTACAGCAATTAATATGCTGCATCTCGAGATCCTGCATGTTCCATTTCGCATTGAAGGGCGCTGCACCGCCAGGAGCGGAAATCAGGTAGCACATTGTACAAACGGCGTAACAATGCGAGAAATGATCTTTTATACGGGACGATCGTATTCGTTGTTTTGGGGCTCTGCAGGTCTGCGATAATGTCAGCAGTGAGTGACGCGAAGTGCCTGTTGAACTTACGTCGCAGATCACACGTTCGCATGACCAACACTCGCTCTTCTTCCCTTTGACGCACGATGCGACGCAGATCGACTCTATTCGGTCCCGGCGAGACTCTGGATCCATCAATGGATAGAAGATTGAGGTGCGCACCAATTTGGATGTGAGCGATAAGTTCACCATGTCGTCATAGTGAAGATGGCTCGCGACTCGCTCAGCGATATAGTCGCTTTGTAGCATGATGGCCAAGGACCTCTCTCGACCTGTAGGCTTCTGCGATAATAGTTGATTGATGTCATGCGGCCATCTCTTCACCGGTTTATGCTGTATCGGTAGGAAGCATCGTCTGAGTATGATCGCTGGAACGCTGATGAAGCGAGGGAATGCGGCGAGTGGGAACAACAGAACGTCTTGACCAGCAAGAAGGATGATAGTGAACATGGTCATTATCTTGCCAAGGCTAGCTCCGAATGTCCAGTCTTTGGATCCTGTAGGAATCGGATTCCGGCAGACTTCCACAATTAAGAACAAAATTATCGCCCAGTCGACGCACAAGATGTAAAAGCAACCACGACTTCGTTGGCTTGAGTTCCAAGAGCCCAGCGATCCTTGACTCTTGCATGTTGTCGCAATTATTGCGCTGACGAGAGGCCATATTGTCAACCAGATGCCCTATCGCCGTTAACACACATGTCGCAAATTAGCTGGAGCAAGGTACTCACGAGAAATTGACGCCCTCTATCTAGATGTCCCAGCCTCCACCATGGATTCAATACAACTAAGGGACCATACAGCCAGAGGGGGATAATTGACCAGAAGCGAAGTCTTCCAAATGTCCTTGCTGTCCTGCCCAAGATACTGGCAACGTTGACAAGCATGAGAATACCCCATACTATCATAAAAATCGAGAAGAACGCTTTGTGTAGAGTATTCATGGTTGCATTGTACTGTCAGCATGAACGTAGATGTTGCGTTGTAAATGTCGACAGCTCAGCTCAGTGAACTTACAGTGGCTGGTCAATAGCGGAATGACCCCGCGATGATCGACAGGTCGAGAACGCCCGGGCACCTTGCGTCTCTTTAGCCGGGCGTAAGATGTCTTTGTTTCAGGGCGCGCGATTGGTGAGATTGCGAAGCTGACAAGCAAGGGTGCCTGGATGTGGTACGCTTTTTGTTTGAGGCGTGGTGAGGCAGTCTGGAGATTTGGGCAGTCCGATTGCCCGGCGCAATTCAGCCTGGATCGCCTCATTTTGTAGCGCCGCCGAAAAACAAAGATGGCCACGAAAAGGAAACCTGGACTGTGAGAAACAAGAGTTTCCTGACTTCATTTTGCAAAATGGCTTTGGAACATCGGTTTACCAAACTTTCTTTGCATGAGCAGGGAAAGGATATGGTCTCAGGCTCATCGCGTCCAAAGAATCCAAACGGTCTGCCATACGAACTCGCCGTCAAACCAGAGGACTCTCCAGTAATCCCCGACCCTGGCATCTTTGAATTTACGACCCCGATAAGTGTCGACCATGAGCCCTCGAGAAGACGGATGACTCTGGACTTGGCTTTGCCTACTCTGTCTGAGTGCGCTGTTCACCTCGAATTCCTGGAGACGCTCTTCATCCTGAGGCAGAAGATTCTTGTCTCGACTGAGCTGGATGATGTGATGCAGACTAAACCTGTGAGAGAGCGCAAGACTGGTGCTCAGGGAGATGAGAAGACGCTCAAGGATGATAAGCTTTGGGAACGAAGACAGGCCAAGTGGCCGAGATTTGTTGAGCTTGCTACTGTTCGCTTTCTTGCGTGGAGAGATCACTTCAACAAGTCTTCGCAGAGAGAAATTACACGAGACAATCTTCCGCCTCTTGATATTCTCATGGTCTGGCATTCGTTCCTTCTCAACCCTCGTCTATTCTTGAATACCTGTTCCAAAGAACCTCTCTTCTCAGTCAAGTTTCCCTGGAAGCAAATTCACCATGCCATCGATAATGCAGAGTGGACTTTCACCTTGCCACCAGCAGCTGCAGCAAACTATGAAGAAGCATCGGGCTTCGGGCCGAATCTCTTCAACGATATTATTTCATGGAAAGGCCTTACATCCTTGGCCCATATCCACATGTCGCAGGAGGGGTTTGGGGTCAGTGGCTGTAGGCCCATGACAGACGAGAGTCCATGTAAGGAATACTCACAGCTTTTCCGAAAGTGTGACTCGGAATTGGGTAAACAGCTGAGAGACGCTGTTATTCGTCAGGCTTCCTTTGTTGATAAGATGAATTCCTTCATGTGGATAAGGAGCCCTGCTCTGGAGGGAACCGGTAGACGAGCTATTGCGCGGTATCAGAACTTCTGCAAGCTTCTCAAGATGTCTAAGACCACTGTTGTACCGACCTTGGATATTGATCTGGTCTGGCATACACATCAGTGTACTGCTAAGCACTATGGACAAGCGATGAAGGTTTTGACAGGCAAGTTCGTCAACCATGATGATACCATTGAGAAGCCACAGTTAGGCGATGGTTTTGGTGAGACGAGAAGATTGTATCGTGTGTACTTTGGACAAGAGTATCGTGTTTGTGGGTGTTGGGACTGTCAGGCTCTTTTGACGGAACTTGAAAGGGCTGTCGAGGATGGCGAAGATGTGGATATGGATAAGATTACGGCGAAGGTTAAAGAGGATGTGTTCTATTATAGGGCCGTGGAGTGGTCCAGGAGACATAAAACGAGCTTGCCAATGCGGCGGGCCTAATAGTAACTAAGTTGAGGATCTTATCTTCTAGTATCTTCAGTACAGGTATGCAGTTCCTCTGAACTCTTAAGAACGGTCTTTCTGATATATCAATGAATATCGTTTGGGTATCTATGCATATTCTTAAACAATAGTTATTTGGAATTCTATTTAAGATAATTGTAAAACAGCCCGACACGGAAAGTGCAAGGCTACTTACAGTATTTCCGTTCTCCGGCAGTACCCTGAGTCGTTCGTTACCTAAGAATTCTCACTTCTTGCCAGATTTCGACGGTTTCTTCTCGCTGGCCTTCTCTTTAATGGCTTTATCCTTTGAGGTCTTCTCCTTGGACACTTTTCCTTTCGATGCTCTCTCTTTCGATGCTTTCTCCTTCCTAGACTTCTTGCTCTTCTTCTTCTCTGTATCTTCTTTTGCTGTCTCTGTTGCCTTACGAACACATGTAACCAGTGCCCAAAGATGAGGAGGGTACTGAATTTGTAGTTGCTCATGTTGTTCATTTGCTTGCTTTTGGCGCCGTGCATTTCTCTCTAGCAGATCACCTTCATACCACGTTTCGACTTGATCATCATCGGCTTCATATTCGATATGTGGCGTGTCATACATTAAATCCCAGTAGTAAATGTTGGTCCAAGGCACTTTTCCCGCGAGGAACAGACCGACATACTTGCTCTTACAAATAAAAGCAATGTCAATCGGGGTTTTGCCGTGACGATCTCGCTGATCTAACCTAGCGCTAGGCATTTTTGATATCAGCTCCATCGCCTCCACACAATCCAAAGTGGCTGCCCAATGGGCTAGGTTGCGCCCTTCGATGTCACGCTGGCTTGGATCAGCGCGACGGCTTTCTAACAGGAGGAGGAGGCATTCCTTGAAGCCAGCATCGGCAGCGTCCTGGACAGCTGTCCTACCTAGGCGGTCCTGCAGTGTGAGGCTGGCACCACCCTGGATGAGGGCCTGGCAGCTCTTGAAGTTGCCAAGCCTTGAAGCGTAATGCAACGCACTGCGACCAGAGTGGTCTATCTGGTCTATGTTCAGTGCTCTGCCACCTCGGCGCAAGCATGTTTCTATCATATCCTCCCATTCATTCATGGCGGCGTGATGTAACAGTCCCTTGCCTGACATGTCGAGATGAAAGCCCAGGTTCTGGTAATTACAGGCGGCCGTCAGCCGCTCGCATATATCCTTGTCGCCATGCTTTGCTGCGAGAGCCAATGCGCTGAGGTGTCCTCCTCTAGATATGGGAAAAGCCTCTGAGTGCTCGATGAGCACCAAGGCCATTGACTTTAGCCCCCAGTAAGTAGCCAAAGTCAGCGGTGTCCGGCCTATCCTGTCTGTCAAGTCGAGCCGAATACCCGGCTTGCTGAGAAGCATGCGTACCACATCTTCTCTGCCAAGAGAGGTTGCAAGGTGAAGTGGAGTGTATCCATCGCGGTCTTGGGCGTTGAGATCGACTTCGTTAATCAGATCTAACATCTCAGCAATGCGTTCGACTGGGCCGCATTTGACCTGATCATGTAACAAAGTCCCGCCCTGCTCATTCCTCGCGCTCAGATCTGTCATAGGATGACAAAATATTGAATCATACAACTCCCACGCTTCTGCGATCATGGCAAGCCGAAGGTTGGATCGGAAAGGGTTTTCGGGTAGACTTGGATTGGCTCCAAGCTCCAGAAGCAAAAGAGCTGCCTTTTTGCCAAAGTTAGTTCTCGCATTAATGCAGCAGTATTGGAGCGCTCTTCCACAAGTTGATGACCACTTTTCGTCCATATCATAGCCGTGTTCCTGAAAGCTGCGTGCAAGCGAAAGCGCAGACGCCTCCGGCAGGTAACAGAGGACATATCGTAAAGGAGTCGTTCCATAGTATTTATTCTCCGGCCATAGTGAGTTTAATGAATAAATGCTTCTTTCTCCAGCTGTGTCGGAGAATAGCAGCCAAATGGGGTCTTCCGGGCAAAATCCATTGATGTGCCAGAAAAAGTGATTACTAGCATAAGCAAGAAAGGGATATTCTGCGGCAAGTTCTGTGAGTCACAGAGTCAGCACTCTTTATGGCTCGAGAGTTAGCTATGAGATGCTCGTACTATCGTATTCTGTTTCAACTGTGGCACTCTCTAATAGGTCTTGTAGCTTGAGATATATGAGACAAGCCTTGGTGATACTCTGACGTCCCGTTTCGATGATGTCGCTAAATCTTTCTTGACTCTCGATGTAGTCTTTGAATGATAAATGGACAAAGGTGATAGTGCCATCATCTTGGAGCGATACCAGATGGGGAACCTCTCTTTCTATCATAGTGTTCAGATTTTCGAAGGGCTCAAAGTCTTGCGATTGTTTGATATGCGTTCTTGACCGACAGATGCCCAAGACTATCCCGATCTCAATTTCAGACAAGGGTCGCGCTGCGGCAGCCAAGATAGAGAATATCAGAAATGCGTCGTCAAATGTAGAGTCGTCAATCTTTTCGATCAGCCTGTCATAGTAGGTTGTCATACTGGATCCGACTGACAGGACATCGTCCAGCTTCTGGGCCACCGTGTTTTGGTTCCACAGCAAGCCTCTCTGAAAGTCTTCCCAAGCGAGCACAGCCACAAGGAACATACCAGCAGCGGCATCAGATATGCGAGAAACAATTTGCTTCTGCAGGAATGGTGTGACAGACGCGTTAAAGCTTTCGTTCTCTGTTCTGAAGTCATCAACGGAGCTTGTAAGATACTTCTCAATGTCCATTCTCATGTCAACGTCTCCAAGGTTCAGTATCTCAAGTCCCGTTAGCCCACCATCTGTTAAGCTAGTGCTGGGGCGACTTGAGATAAAGACTCTCGGGTGAATATTTTTTTCGCTGAGGTTATCGGTGATTTCCCAAAGGCCAACGAGGATAGCAATGGCAACAGCAATGCCAAGCTCTTCGATCGCATCGATAACGATGATGACTCGATTCATAGTTTGCATGGATAGAACCTGCTCCAAGGCTTTCCACATGTTCTTGGTAGACAGGTCGAGAACAACCCCCTCCTTTGTACGGGTTTCCACTCGATTGCGGACAAGCATACCACACCGCGGATTGAGCTGAACAAGCTGATGTAGCAGAGTACGCAGTACTGTCTCCTCACTGTTCAAGGCTGTATCCATATATGAACAAAAGTGACTGACCACAAGGTACCCGGATTCCGAATCTCTATCTAGGCCGTAAGACTGGATATTCTCTGCCACACAACGTGTGAGAACACTCTTACCGGATCCCGGACGGCCTGTTAGTAGAAGGATTGGACTTTCGGTGGATTCCAGCCATTCTGTATACTTTGGGTGACTGAAAATCCACTGGCAAGTGCCGTTTTGTGACTGGCGGGGCCTCATTTGAGCTGCTTTAGGGTCAAGACAGAATAGAGCATCAAGGAGCGCTCGATTATCAGCTTCTATGGATGTCAAACAGCCTAATTAAACACGTTAGTAATACTCCAAAATCTCAGATTACGAGAGAACTAACTTTCAGCAAGCTGTTTGATAGAAGACCAGATCGGGAGGTACTGATGAGGTTTTTTTGGTGAGACGTGAGCGAGCCCACGGTGGTTTGTATTGACAGGAACAGCACGCTCGTTAGGAAGGCCCAAGATTGCTGAGAATGGTTCTACTACCTAATACATAGTTAAAAATGATATCAAGGTTTGGCAATACCCTTGCTTACCATGCTTCGTCCCGTCGGTTGCTGCTCGTAAAACGACACAATGACAAGAGACTTTAAAGGATACTTTGCGTGCTGAGCAACTGCATTTAACTCTGTGGAAGAGACCTGAAGCGTTTTCAATAAGTCGGATCTCGCGCCAGTCCCAAGTGTCGCGGTATTGACAATTTTCGATAACATACGTGCATGGGACGCAACTCGGGAGCCTCTGTGAGGGCAACCTAGAAATATGACGCCCGCAACGCTCTGAGCGAGGTGCTCGAGATCTTTGTTGAGTGTTACCTGGACGAGAAACTCCTTGAACACGACGCCTCCTAGACTATGGCAGATGAAGATCAAGGGTCGGTAACGCTCCTGCGAGCTTTGACGAAATATCTCCAGTCGATTGGCCAGATCAACGGCGTAATCGTAGATCTGAGAGCGGGATTTCCCGAACAGTACGGTTGAATCGTATCCGAAACTCATGATCCGCGATTGAGGGATATGAGTTGGCAAAGAGTCTCGCAGCCACAAATGCCGACCTTCCTTTTCCCTCCATGTTTTGAAGGGATGGCCTCCAAGACCATGGATCCCGACAATACTGGTGAAATGTCAGAAGTGGGACGAACTTGCTGAGTGAAACTGGTGGCTACATACTCGACTAGGTAATTGCTGGCGTCGTATGGCTCATCTGGACGAGGATGGAGGACAAACAATCCGTGTCTTTCTTGGCTCTCACTATCAGCAGAGGTTGATTGAGCCATATCGAATTGGTGTCGATATAAACAAACTAAGAAGTTGATGACTAGTAAGCTGAAAGGGTAGATCCTGGTCAGTTGGGGAGGGGTTCAGATATTATCAGCTGACTGCCCCGCCGAATCTGCAATGCTCCATTTCCTCCACAGCCTACCTTAACTCGTTCAGCCTGACGCGGCATACTGCCATTGGATCAGAGTAGTCTCACCCACTCACAGCCTCCTCATCTGATCTGCCAAGCGAGCCAGTTTATGGAGTTACTCAATCAACAGCAGAGTCGCGGTTACTTGTCAAAGATTGCAGCATGTTTGTTAGTCAATAAGCGCTCAACTCTCGATTCATTGTGGAAGTAATCATGTTAGTATAAGTTATGTGACTTTTTCCTAGTCTGTTGGAGTTTAATGACAAGTGTCACGTGATGACACTTCTCCGGCCATATAGTCGCGAATGTCACTCACATTTTCACTTAGATTACGGGCAAGTAAGTACGGACACTGAACGATTGTCACAGTCACGAATGATCACCATGTTGGCGTCGGCCTCGAGGCAAGCACACAAGGCATATGAGTGCGGAGGGCCCAATTGGGCAGCCAGGATATTGACGTCAACATGCGACCGAGAAAATACACCACTGCCATTACAATTGATTGCCGTCGAGTCAATAAATAATAACCCGGAATGAGCCTCTTGGTTACTACTGATAGCTTGTTCTCCCGTTGGAATTCATACATGGATCTTTGAGGTCGGGATCAACTTCTTCTCTGCTAGGAATAGGATGTTGATGCCAACGTACAATGAAAGACTTAACTGCCCTCTGCTGGTTTAAGCTCTTAGCCACAAGTCTTAACTGTAAGTAATATATTACAGTGTAATATCACGAATGCCCTAATTCGAAATACGAGGCATAATCATCATTGAAGTCATTGGAACAAATACAGTTCCTCTGAGGTCTTATAACACTAAGCCAAGCAAAGAGGGTCATTATAAATTAAACCTGTTATATTGAGATGACCTTGACAGTCCTGGTACTTCAAGGTGTCCAGTTGTCCTAAGATTGTACAGCCAGCTTGTAAATAGGCCAGACTGTCGATTTGAATCCGCATGAGGTAAATGCCAAGTAAATCGATTTCTATTCAAGGTAGATCATGTTTTCCGACCACCTTCAAGTAACATCTTCTACCTTGACAGTAACAGATGAAGTACAAAATCTAAATCCAGAATAAGCACCGGAAAGCGAAACCTGGAAAGGTTAACAAATTTAACCTGCGATGTTAGAGCTGCCGCAGTTACTGCAACCGTTTATGCTGTGTATGGATACCGACAGAGCTGAGGGCCAAATATATTCCTAGAAACAGCAGTAATTGTGTGATTGGTACCTTGATGTCGCCTTGAGATATTCTAGCTCAGTGCCGGAATCATCATCGGCTAAATCAATCACGGTCGACATTTCCACCCTCTTTTCTTTTCCTCCTCCATCTCAAAAATCTCAATATTTATCCTTCCTGCATCCTCATCTTGAGAATCATCCTCTGCTTCGCCTAGACGTATATTCGTACTGGGCGAAGAAGACAGACGACATTCTGGACCACTTGTCTTCCTATTCTTTTCCAAGACGTTTTAAAGTTCTTGAACATTTCTGTGGTCTGAAGATTTTCACCAAGATTTTCATTCAGCCCTCTCCGGCTCGTACCATCAAAGGTCAGTATTCTTCTTGATATCAAAGTGTGCTTGATACAAAGTTGACTGACCAATTTTCTCTGGCTCTTCTCCAGCCTGGGAAGAATTTAGACGCATCACCCATTCCCAAGCGACACACAAATTCACAAAATCTTCCATTGCTGATATGCTTCACCTTGCCCATCCGGTAAGAGTTTCCACATCTATCTCGTCATTTACCAAGCTAACTTTGCTAGAATACCATGGCGGAAGCAGACGCGACTCAAGTGCTGGCCAATCACGGCACACACATCTCTGAATTCTTGTTGGCAAACCCGCTCAATCTCAATGAGCTCGGCTACAACAAGTATCCCGTCCTGCCTTTGAAGCATCCTCCTGCACCTCGCGTCAGAGAGATCTACGAAAAGATGGTTGGCGAAATCTTTTCGGTTGTGTCTATGACCCGCGATGACTTTCCTCAATGTTGGGATCGATGCGTCATCCAACTTGAATCAGGAAAGGTGTTGTGGGCTACGATTTTCACCGGATTCGAGGGATATCTCACAATCAAGGACGCATGTGTGAGAGCACTACAGCTTCCTCGCAAGGGTGAGCAGGTGCCTTGCCTCTCTGCCCCAATCCTGGTTTCTCTGATTGTTTCTCTCAACTACCGCAAGATAGCCCCCCAAGGCCTGACAGCTCCACCCTTGAGATTCTTGGCGAACATGGCTCTGTGGCTTGGCTCAAGGTTGCCATCCAAGTCTTTGGAATAACCGGCCAGAATCCGTTCTTGGTCAATGAAAGCGAAAGTCTAGATGGAGCCTCGCAGCCACTTGACCGCCGTCTAGGCCGTGACGCCGGCGTGGCGATGTGCTACTGTTTTTACGCCGAGTTCCATTCACCGTGTCTACACACCGATCGCTTAATAAATAAAAGTTCTTTTAATGAGACTCGCATTAATACGTGATGGTGAAGCTTCATTCATCCCCTCCCCTGTGGACTCCGAGAATCTCGGGGATCTTCCTATCATAGATCCCATGTCCCATGATCGCCATACCAACTAGAAGAGGGAGAGAACCACGATAAATTCATACTTAAGGACGAAGAAGTAAAGTGAACTGATAGTCGTCCTCGGAAAGGTGACAAACAAATTAATGGAAATGCTACACGAGCGCTCGAGCATTCTAAGTTCTATAGTTTCGCTCCCTCAGCCCGTCTCTTCTCTCGCTCCTTATCCCTGAGAAGTCGACGAAGGATCTTCCCGCTTGGACTTTTGGGTATAACCTCTAGGAACTCTACGCCTCCCCTGAGCTGTTTATAGGAAGCCTTGTTGTCCGCAACATGTTTCATGATATCATTCGCCACTTGCTTCTCATCTAAGGATTCAGCCAAAGAACTCTTCACTACAAAAGCCTTCGGCACCTCTCCGGACCTCTCATCAGGTACTTGGATCACGGCGCAATCGAAGACATGATGGCTCGTCAGGATATGAGCCTCGAGCTCCGCGGGTGCAACCTGATGCCCCTGCTAATTGTCAGTATTGGCTTCAACGTATGGGAAGTGGCTCACTTACCTTGACCTTGATGAGTTCCTTGATTCTGTCAACAATCACGATATGCTCGTGACCGGACGGGGCTAGGGTCACGATGGCTTCATCTCCAGTGCGGATGTATCTTCCATCTTCGTGATTGACAAAGGTTTCAGAAGTAGCTTTCTCGTTATTCAGATAGCCCAGCACAACCGATGGGGCTTGAACGAGGAGCTCGCCTGGCTTGTCATACTCAGTGACTTCGTTGCCCTCAAGGTCAATGATCTTGGCTTTAGCACCGGGTAATAGGGATCCAGAGCCTCTTGTGAAGACATCATCTTCGCTTGAAGATGTCACAACAGTTGAAGTTTCCGTCATTCCTTGTTCCTTTCAGTCATTCCTCATCGAAATTTATGGTTGATAGACATACCGTAGGCCTGGGCAATCGTCCAATCAGGATAAAGATTCTTCATGTCCGAAATTGTTTCCTCGCCGAGGGGGGCCGCACCACAGTAGACAAACTTGACGCTGCTGAGGTCATACTTGGCGCAAATATCTTTAAATCGTAGGACTTGGATGATGATCGGTGGTACCTTAGGAATCCTGTTAGTAATGATATAGATGTAACAGTCGCCGATAAACTAACCACCAGCAACTGCCGAATTTTGAACTCTTGAATAGACTTGAGGAAGTCGTTGAACTCAAATTTCGGAAGCACAATGACTTGGTCACCTCGCCATGTACAAGTATGAGCACCAATAACAAGGCCGTAGATATGAGAGAAGGGCAAGAATCCTGTGACTGCTTGAGTTTCTACACCTTTCTTCCGTCTAGCAACAGAGTCATAAGTGACATGCTGTAACACATTCGAAATGACGTTCCTATGAGATATCATCACAGCTTTCTGCATCATATTAGCGTGTGTCATAGCTGGGATGGAATGGTCTTACCGGTAATCCTGATGTTCCACTTGAGAAGCATAAAAAGGCTGTCTGTCGTGCACCCTGACCTTGAACCCACTGGAGCTTGTCGAGTTCTGCAAGTTTGGAACCTTCGTTAATAAGATCCTCTACAGAAGCATGCTTGAAACTTGAGGTCGGCTCAGCTCGCGGGATGTCGAACAGGTAAATGTTTTCATTTGGTATGCCGACGTTCTTGGCTGCCTCGAGTGCTACCTCGAGTAGAGGTGTACAGGTCACCAGAGCTTTGGCCCCTGATGCCTTGAGTTGATGAGTTAGTTCATCGGAGGAGTAAGCAGCGTTGGCTGGCGTGGCTATGCCATTGAGTCGATGAACACCGTAGATGGCGGTCACGAAGTCAACCTGGAGTCATCTGTCAGATAAGTGCCCTCAGACAAACGGGCATATACGTACTGTGTTCAAAGAGAATATAGCCAAAACCTTATCCCAAGGTGTTCCCTCATTCGGCTGCCATTGAAGACGCTTTGACAGAGCTCTTGCAAATAATTCTGACCGCTCGAACAGTTCAGGTGCTGAGTACGAACGGCCAGTGATACCGCAGGTAAATGGATGTCTGCTCTTGGCAATGGGTTTGCGACCATACGCCTCATTTTTCATAAACTCAGCAATGGGTATCGAATCCGGAGGATCTTCACTATGTCAGCAACAGGAAGTTGCATCAATTGAGGCACGCGACTCACCAATTGGGAGACTGGGCACCCAGCTTGGAGATGCAAATACCATATTGATACGAGCTCCTTATTCTTTTCGCACGTTGAAAGACGATTCTCAATATGATAGGTTAGAATGATATCGAGACAGCCAGAATGAATTTCTTATTGAAGGTCATCGGCAAGCCAGCGAGTCAGCGACCTAACGTCAGGAAAACAAATTGTGGTGGAGTTCTTGGTGGAGCTACACTCTTATAGGAAAACCGAGAGCATTGCCATCGCAGATAGCGGCCAATCCCCCGCATTCTCCAGATTATTACAAGTGGATTTCTAAGCCAACCATAGGTTCTCGTTGCCTCGGAGAACCTCGGTAGAAAATCCTACCGAGACGCGTCTGTGTCTAGGAAGGGAAACCGAGCTGACTACAGGTCTGAGAAAGCCGAAAGATAGGATTTGATATAGGGTGGATGACTGTCACCCGTACTCCAGTGAGGAGTATCAAGATTGATCACCACATTGGCATATTCAGATTATCGACCAATTTTCACCATGGCTGTTACGAGTTCCGAAAGAGTGCCAGCAACCATGTTTGCGTGGAGGAAGCACAAAGGGAGTCCAAAACCGGTAATGCGAAACCCTGATTCTCATAAATAATACACTAACAAACTCGAGGTTTTCGAAGAAGTGCCCGTTCCAAAAGTATCGCCAAATGGCATTCTTTGTAAGATGCTAGCATCTGGCGGTATGAACAGTCCCCTCGGGTAGTTGACTAAAATCTGACCAATACTTTAGTTTGTAGGAGCGACCATTCTCTCCTCACGATAGAAAAGCAAGCCTCTTGGTTTCAGGAAAAGTATATCCTAGGCCATGAAGGTTGCGGACAGATTATTGAGATTGGCAGCAACGTTCAAGACAAAGGACTGAAAGTGGTAAGTGATATTCTTCATTTTTTGAGATTGGTCAGTGCTGAGCGGTAAACAGGGAGATATTGTGGCTCTTCATGCGGTTCCTGGTTGCAACCAAGACGACTGCCCCGAATGTTCTCGCGATCTAGCCCAACTGTGTGAAAGAGGCCACCACTCAGGCATTGGCCAAGATGGCTTTTATGCACCATACACTGCCGTTGATATTCGAGCTGCAGTCAAAGTTCCTGATGGCGTCAGCCCAGCAGAAGCTGCCGTAGCCACTGACGCTGTGAACACAGCCTTTCACGCCATCACTAGAAGAGGGGAAGTTAAAAAGCAAGAGACAGTGTTCCTGTTCGGCCTTGGCGGCCTAGGTTTTAACGCTCTCCAGATTGTGCGTTATATCGGAGCAAGGGTGATTGTTTCCGATATTCGACAAGAACTTCTTGATGAAGCAAAAGCTCTGGGCATACCTGAGAAAGATATCGTTCCAGTGGGAAAACCTCCCCAGGACTTCATTAGAGAGAATGGTCTGGAAGGAAAGATCGACACCGTTCTTGATTTTGTTGGTACCCATCAGACATTTGAAGATGCTCAGCATATCGGTAAGCGAATATCATATTTGAAATTCGTCGAACCCCAGCTAACTTGTGCTTTAGTACGTCGTGGCGGCAAACTTCTTTGTATCGGCAGCCTTGACACAGAAAACACGATTCACATGAAGATTGGTACCAGGAAGAGACTTTCGTTCATTTTCTCTTACGGAGGTCAAGTCAGAGATCTGGAGAAGGTTCTTGGGCTTATCGCTTCTGGTCATATTAGCCCACGAGTGGAAACGAGAAAGCTTCCGGATTTTGAGGAAGTGCTTGGGGCATTGGGGGAGGGAAAGATTAAGGCGAGAGTGGCTTTACTACATGATTAGCCTCATCTATAAATTCAATTGATTTCGCGATGATCAAGAAAGGGTTTCTGTTTTACGGCGTATTCTGTATTGGTTAGCCGAAAGTCACTATTAAACTCAAACTTAGTAGTACTCAAAGTCTAGTCATTCTTGGGCGGTTGAGGAAGTTTGATTGGGCAGCAGGTTTCCAATAGATGATTAAAGTCTCGCTATTGATGTAGAGTCGATCTCAACCATTAACACTTGCACTAGCAGGCAAGCTAGTTCCAACAGCAGCGGTTGTCCCAGCATCAACTGGCAGAATAGCTCCCGTAATCCATCTTGCATGGTTACTCGCCAGAAACACAACAGCGCAAGCAGCATCCCAAGCTGTACCTTCAGTTCCAAGTAAGCTCCTTGCCTTTCTTGCTTCCCTTGCTTCTTCTGACATGCCCTTAGCATACATCATTGGTGTATACAGCATCTAGCAAATGTTAGCTCCATCTTCTTGCTCGTAGAATCCTAACTTACTCCGGGACAGACACAGTTGACTCTGATGCCGTCTTTGGCGTGATGAGCCGCCATGGCTCTCGTCATATTGACAACAGCCCCCTTTGCGGTTGGGTACAAGAGATGAGGCGTGCCGCCCTTCAAGCCGGCAACACTCCCCATATTGACGACAGATCCTTTGATCTCTCCGTCATTCTTGGCCATTGCTGGTATAGCATGCTTTGCCATCAAAACCATGCTTGAAACGTTGACCTCGAGACCCATCGTCCACTTAGCCATATCCACGTCGATGGCTGTTCCTGATGCACCTGCTATGCCGACATTGTTGACGAGAATATCCAGACGACCAAACTCTTTCAGCGCAAGAGCAACGGCCTTTTCGCAATCGTTTGCGTCTGTGACATTTCCTTGTGCCGGTATTGCCTTCTTGGAAGCTGCGCTTTGGTTGGCCATATCAGCTGTCTTGGTTGCCCATTCTAGATCCATGTCAAGGCATATCACATTGCAGCCCTCGTTGGCCAACATGATTGATATCGCCCTGCCATTGCCAATGCCGTCTCCAAAGCAGCCGGCGCCTGTGACGATGGCGACCTTGTCTTTTAGTGAACGAGAGGGGGGTTGAGTAGGTATCTCGGCCATGTTGGTGTTTTTTTCTTTGTGGATCGTACTATGAGATGATACAATTGATCATCTCATTTCACAATATTTAATCATGAGGTCGATATGGAGTACTCCTTCCTTCGGAACTGTTGGGCGGCTTTCCCAATCGGGAATTGCCAGAGCTTAATACTTTAAGTCAACCTCATTTTGTGGGGTCGCGCCGAGGTACAATGGCAGGAACGGAGACGGATCACATGGCTACAGCCAATTACGTGCTCTGAGGCTTTGATACCCCTCAAGATGTATTTTGGTGAGACGAGTAAACTACCCATTGAGACTAAACAATTACTTGAGATATCTGTTGAAACACCATCAATCTTTAACATGTGCGACTTTTCGGAATATGGCCCCAAATCTGCTGAATGGCTTGCGGTCGAAGCAAGTCTACCTCCTCCCCCAACCTTTGCGGATATCTATGAGAGACAGGCTGTAGTCAACAAAGGACGTGAGGAGATATCCGCGAATGGCATGAAGGAGTTGGGTCATTTGGTCCGTATGAAAGACTACAAGATTCCTACGAGAGACAATTCTTTCATAGAAGCGAGAAGCTATAGGCCTGTCGATGCTGCAGGCGACGCTGTCCTACCGATCTACGTCCATCTTCATGGCGGTGGATATCTATTCGGCACTCTCTCATCCGAAGATGCCATCTCCTCGCGGATCGCAATTGGTGCGAAAGTAACGGTTATCAATGTGAACTACCGACACACGCCGGATTATACTTTCCCAACAGCTTGGAATGACGTCGAAGATGCTTTCTACTGGGTGCACGATCATATCGATGAGCTTCAAGGCAAATCTGATCAGGTTGTCATCGGAGGGATCAGCGCTGGCGCTCAGTTAGCCGCGGCCCTCACTCTGAGACAGAACATCTCGGCGCCAGATATCCGCCAGTATCCCAAGATTGCTGGACAGATCCTCATGATCCCAGCCTTGGTCCATCTCGATCATTACCAATCTCAACTTGACCAGCTCACGAATCCCTTGGTCTCTTCGTATGTTCAGAATGAAGACGCACCAATCCTTCCAAAGAAGGTCATCGACTTCTTTACTGGAATGCTGAAATTTCCGGTTCCTTTTCCAGATGCTGACGATTTCCGAGCAAACACTGGAAACGCATCGTCTTCTGACGTGAAAGGCCTTCCTCCCACTGTCTTTGGAATTGCCGGTGCCGATCCTCTGCGGGATGAAGGTCTCTTGTATGGAAAGAAGCTTGCCGAGGCAGGGTAAGTCGGCAATTACTTGCCTTGATATCATTGAAACAGCTGACATAAATGATAACAGTGTCCCCACCGATATCCATGTTTTCAAAGGATTGCCACACGGCTTCCGTAGGTATGGTGATCAGTTGACTGAGTCTAAGAGATGGGATAGAGTTATGGAGGAGGGGATTATTTGGGCACTCTCGAACCCTGAGGCAAGACAGTTTGAAGTCAAAACCGCTTAGCTACCCCATCTACAGACTACCACAACACTGAGGTCCTTGAGGTTGTGGGAATTTGAAATGGGGTAGATGACATAAACAATAGGAGTTATTTAAATACCTCCCTAAACTCATCATAAGATGTCCTGAAATACTCTAAATTATCCTAAAGCAAGATAAGCTTTCACAAGCTTGGTAAGGAATCCGGATGATGTCTGCTTATAATCTACTTCAATATGAAGCTACTCGACCAATCAAACTCCCTATAAAGTCTCGATTCGATCAAAAAATATCATATCATGAATAACATTTAAATTCTAATAGACTCTATCCTTAAGCGTATCTTAACACAAAGTCCGAGTAATCCCTCCCCTTCACCTCATCACATCTCTTTCGATATCCTGGTGCAGGACCATTATATCTCGTCATAGACCTCTTTTGCTTATGAGCCAAGTTCTTGTTGACACCAGTCATCCATGAGTCAACTTCATTAGCTAATAGACCCTTTCCGCATTCATGCACATGTTGCGTCCATTCCTCCATACCCTTGTCGGTTGCTTCAGCACTGATAATCTTGTTGTCACGAGCATACCGGATAAACTCGGCAACCCAGTTTGCTGCATACTCAATAGATCTGAACAGTTGGTTAGTACTGATGATAGTAAGCAAAGTTGATGAGCATACCTAGGAATGTTTCCAAACATCTGATGGGGACCCATAATCATAAACATGTTAGGGAAGTCCTGGACAGTAAGTCCAAGGAACGTCCTGATGCCCTCCGCCCAGACATCCTTCAGCTTGGTTCTATTCCGGCCCTCAATATCAACTGCATTGAAGGAACCAGTGACAGCGTCAAAGCCAGTAGCGTAGATAAGAACATCGAGCTCATAAAACGCATCTCCCGTCTGAACGCCAGTCTCTGTGATCTGAGAGATAGGGTCTTCTCTAATATCAACTAACTTGACATTTGACTGGTTGAAAACCTCAAAGTAACCACTCTCGAGAGGAACCCTCCTTGTGCCGAAACCATGGTTCTTGGGGATCAACTTCTCAGCCACTTCTGGATCATTGATTCTTGCGCGGATCTTATCAGCGTGGAACTTGCTGTAAAGCGCGTTCGCCTTGTGGTCTGTGAAGACATCTGAAGAGACACTGAGAACTTTGGCGAAGCCGGGCTCGGAATAGAGCTTCTCCCACTGTTCTTGGCGCTCTTCTTCTGTCATGGAGAATACGCTCCTGCTGTCACCGACGTGAATGAAGCATGCATATGACTCGGCACATTTGCGGAAGATTTCTGGGTATCTTGCACGGATCTCATCCATCTCTTCTGGGCTGATCTTCTTGTTTCGCAGTGGAGCTGTCCAGTTTGGTGTCCTTTGGAATACTGTCAGGTGGCCGACCTTGTCCGAGATGGCCTGTATGGTCTGAATTGCTGTTGCACCTGTACCGATAATGCCAACTCGTTTGCCGTTCAGAGCTGAAGCATCACTTGGCCATCTGGCTGTATGCCAGGCTTGTCCCTTGAAGTTTTGAACGCCAGGGATGTTTGGTAATGTCGGTTGGTTGAGAATGCCCATGGCAGTAATGAGATATCGACATGTATATTGCTCGCCATCTTCTGTCTCCAACAGCCACGACGAAGTATCCTCTTGAAACTTTGCAGATCTCACACGTGTGTTGAATTGCATATCACGCTTCAAGTCAAACTTGTCTGTGAGATACTGGATATACCGAAGCGTTTCTGGTTGGGGCGCAAAGTGTTCGGTCCAGTTCCACTCATCGAGAACTTCTTGTGAGAATGAGAAGATGTATGAATAGCTCTCTGAGTCAAACCGAGCACCAGGATATCTATTCCAGAACCAAGTTCCGCCCTCCCCAGAACCTGCTTCGATAACTCGTGTCTTCAAACCAAGTTCCCGCATGCGGTACAGGCTAAGAATACCACTGAGTCCAGCACCAATGATAAGAACATCATAGTCTAAGTTGCTGTCTGGTGATCCAAACGCATCACCGCGAATTGGTTGTGCTGAAGGCATTGTGAAATTGTGTAACGATGATAATAGGGTGGTTGCCAGATAGAGAAGTGGCGTTGTGCTGAGGTATGACAAAGTTTTAAAGATCGATGAAGGTTGCAGCACAATTGGATATCTGAGGGTTACGTCCGGCGAGTCGATTTATGCCCGCGGGTTTATTCTCCTCTGTATGCATTCCAGGGAGTCCTTGTTCGACCCCGCACATCCGGGGTTGATGGCTGGGGTATTGTGTAACCGAGAGCTAAAGTCTTGAGGCTATCCCCGCCTTTCCCAAATAGGATAACCAGCCATTGCCGAGTCATTTGACATCACGTACGTTAGCCTAGTGGCGTCCGATGCTCGGACACGGGGTCGATAAGAAACCGAAGTTGTTGAATTCATGGCTTGCCAAGACAGTAGAGTCATGATCTAGAGGGAGCTTGTGACACCTGTCAGAATTAGCAAATTTCAGATCGGCAATCCAGATAAAAGTTGGCCGATTTCGATTGAACGGCGGCTACTTCACGGTGACTTCTCAAAGTAAAATAGCTTAAAATATAGTCCAGTTCAACTATTCGCTAATTAAGTTGTTATGATCTAATCTCTCGTCCTAGTCCTTTCGGCTTTCCAGTAACCCTTCAGATTCCCAAAATTTCTCCAGATCGCGTAAGAAAGCCCACTTCAAGCCCTTTCCGAATCCTCTTGCCTTCCAATCATTCAGACTCTTCGGAAAGTGAGGAACTCCATCGCGGACGGTGGAGTCATGAGCAACAACCACAAAGATATTTTCGTTACAGTCTAGTTCCTGCAACTGTTTGGTAGTCTTGGAAGCAAGTTCTAGATCCAAGCCAAATGTCAAGTCAAAGAGAGTATCAGTTGGTTCCCTTCCTCGTGACTTTTGCAGTCGTGCAAAGGCTTCTCCCGGGCAGAGAACACCGTCTTCATGTGGGTGGCATGGATGAGGGCTGATGGTATCTGGCACTGGAAGAAACTTGGAAGGGCGGAAGATACCTGCGTAGTGACAGACATCTCCTCCCATTAGAATGAAAGTATCTGGGGAGGAAGTCGTCCTTGCCAAGCCACATAGGTGGCCAACGGCATGCCCGGGACTGTCGAGGAGATAGAATGAACCGTCTCCAAAATAGTCAAACGCGGGGAACTGACCAATCTTGAGAGAGTCTGGGCCTTGGAAACTAATCTCACGTAGATTGCGATTTCTGCCAATGGTAAGCTTTGATCATCCACATTTGCTGGACCTATACATACGCGTAATCGCTTTCTTGTATGGGAGACTCTGGGTTTGCCGGTGCTCCTGGCAGCATTGCATCTTTGAAGCCTGGTCCAACAACAAGATCTGTAAGACTGGGAAAGCTAGAAGGATCGCCGATGTGATCCCAATGCCAATGACTGGAAGGTTTAGTAAATTTGGCTATCAACAGATTCTTTCAGACGGCTGGACTAACCTCCATATCACGGCCTCAATCTCAGTCAAGGGCACCCCATTTTCCTGCAAGATATCCGCCACATTCCCCGCTACTTCGATAGTGTACTTGGTAGTCGGCAAATACTTGACAATAGACGGTGAGTAATTGTTGTAGTCCTTTCGAATTCCTAGGTCAAACACTAGCTTCCTCCCAGACTGGTGCTCAATGAGGAATGATAATGAAGGAGAACTCTTGAATGTCTCAAGGCCAGGAACAGCTGGTGCCATGAACCTTTCAAGAATAGCAGGCCCAAAATTGACGGGATTAATGAGCTTGACGGCTTTGATTGCCTCTCCGGGGGGAATCTCAAGTTGCGGTGCTTCCTCTGCAGTCATCTTGTCTTTGTTGTTGGTGACTTGGGAGAGTGCTAGACCAAGACAAACTTGCTGCTTTTACCAATAGTTTAACTTAAATGCTCTTAGGCTGATAACCCCACGTTGAGTCAAGATCAGAATGACACAGATGATTAGAAGATTTTGAACCATACAAGCTCACGCGTCAATAGGTTGTCACCCCGCAACAATAGCGTCGAGTCCAGGCCATCGGCACAATGATCGGCAAACCAAAAGCAGAAAAGCCTGCCAAGCTAATCCAGCACAAACAATCCCACCCCGGACTCTACCCCAGAATTTTACCCCGTACTATCCAGCGTCAAAGCAAGATTGCAATCAAGATAAGTATCGAGCTCCGATCCACTCGAAATGCTCCATCATCACCATCATCATCATTCATCATTTAATCAACAATGTCTGATTCTGAAAAGGGCGCTGCTATCAATCATCGAGAGGAGGCAGACATGACTCCCAAGCAAGGCGTCGAGGTTGACACCGTCCATCAGGATGAGGCGATGAAAGTCCTTGGGGCCTATGACGGTGAGGAGGCCTGGACTGAGGCGGAGGAGAAGAAGTTGCGCCGCAAGATTGATTGGAAGCTCATGCCTGTTCTTTGTGCTACGTGTAAGCTGCATGATCGTCGAGCAGGGGATGCAAGCTAACGATATACAGATGGACTGCAGTACTACGACAAGGCTATGTTATCTCAAGCTGTATGTATGGTATCTCCAAGATTCATGTCGTTGCTAACATGTATTTCCTAAGGCCCTGTTCGGACTCAGAGAAGATCTTGGTCTTCTCACCGGAGATCGATATTCCATGTCGGCTGCCATTTTCTATCTCGGTTTCATTATTGGAGCTTATCCGGCCATGGTGCTCGCACAGAGATATCCCATCGAACGGGTTGCTTCCGGTATTGTCACACTTTGGGGTATCTGCCTCATCTTGACTGTGGTGTGCAAGGATTACAAGACTCTCTATACTCAACGTTTCTTCCTTGGCCTGCTGGAATCTGGTATCTCTCCAATGTTTATGATGATTGTCGTAAGTCCATCCGCCCTTTAATATTTCAAGCCTTTACTAAGTCTTTGCAGGGAAGTTTCTATAAGAAGAACGAGCAGGCAATGCGCATGGGTATCTGGTACTCTTGCACCGGCTACGTCTCGA
The DNA here is from genome assembly GCA_013759095.1 of Fusarium sp. NRRL 29148. Lineage (NCBI taxonomy): Eukaryota > Fungi > Ascomycota > Sordariomycetes > Hypocreales > Nectriaceae > Fusarium > Fusarium sp. NRRL 29148. The sequence goes on from JABSTL010000316.1 coordinate 29,877, forward strand.
TCATTTCCCCTATCATCAACTATGGATTCGGCCAAATCAACGGAGGACTATCCTCTTGGCGATACATGTACTACTTCTCTGGTGCTCTCACCATCGTCTGGGGTATTATCCTCGTCTTCGTCCTTCCTCCCGATCCCGTTCGTGCCAAGGGCTTCAGCGAGAGAGAACGATATATCCTGGTTGCACGTCTCAAGACCAACAACTCTGGTGTCCGCAACACTCACCTCAAAGTCGCTCAGATCTGGGAACTCTTGCTTGATCCCAAGTTCTGGACTGTGTTTGCCATTGCTTTCTTGTCTATGATCGCCAATGCCCCTATCTCGACTTTCGTCCCTATCATCATCCATGGTTTCGGCTTCAGCACCCTCAACTCTCTGTTGCTTATGATGCCTTGTGGAGCATATGCTGGAACACTTCAGCTTCTGTTCCCTTACCTGGCCTACAAGTATAGAAACAACCGGTCCTATCTGGTCTTTATTGCTCAGATGGGCACTGTCCTCGCCGCTTTGTTGCTCTGGCTTCTTCCCCTCTCTGCTACAGGAGCGCTTCTTTTCGCAGTGTATATTCTCCCATCCGTCGGCGGTGGATATGCTGTATTGATGGGCTTGCAAATTGCCAACACTGCAGGATATACCAAGCGATCCGTCGCCTCGTCCGGTCTCTATATCGGCTACTGTCTCGGTAACTTCGTTGGTCCTCTCTGCTTCAAGAAGGGGGACGCACCTCGCTTTGAGCCCGGTTTTATTGTTGTCGTCGTTACTGCCATCATAGCCGGTCTTCTTGCGCTTGTTTACCGTGGCCTATGCATGTGGTCCAATAGCAAGCGTGACAAGTCTGGTACCACGGAAGGATTCGATCATGCCTATGAGGATGACCTCACTGATAAGAAGGTAAGTTTTCTGTTACACTTGCGAATTCACGTACTGACAAGTTAGAACATGCAATTCCGCTATATTCTCTAAATGTGACGGTTGATGAGTGTTTGTCTGGTCTGGCTCTGAATGGATTTAGTTTTAGTATAGTAGTTTATGAGTTTTAATTCAATGTTTGAAGGAGATGGATTTTGACCAGTATTATTTGACATGTCTCATTGATATTTCATAAGCTTCAACGAACCATCAATCAATGTTTCCATGCCGTAGTCCACAGCATGCTGATATCCCTTAGACAAAATGGTATACATGTCGTCGCTGTTGAACGGAACATAACATGATTGCCGTCAGCACGGAGATTGATCCGGCTAGGTAATAGGTGTTATATTACATAATACATTACATGCCTATTATAAGCAGATCTTATCTAATTATAT
>JABSTL010000317.1:0-15190 GCA_013759095.1 Fusarium sp. NRRL 29148
ATATAATATTACTTATATCAAGTGAGATTTGAATACTGCAGAAATAAACAAATATATTCATTGCTTATCATATAATAAAAAAGTAGTTATATAGTCTACTTGATATTTATTGTACTAGCTTGTTATTTAGGAATGTCTATCCCCCTCTACCCTGCAAGCCTCGGTTTATTTTAGTTACCCACCAATCAAGTCCGGGGTATTAAGACTAACTCCTCTTCCCCACACCCCGCAAACCTCGGCTGATTTCACTTGGTTCCTAGTCAAGTCTGGGGTATATAGCCCATCTGTCTCCTCTTTGTTTTCTCCTTCAATATCCTTTCACATACTCAATCACATACACATAGTCCAAATCACTCGTCATGTCGGGTCCCGGTGTTGGTTTTGAGTACCCGCCCGTCAAGGTTACGTGGCTCCAGCGCGATGTCCTCCTCTTCGCCAACACCATCGGCGCTACTGTTGACGAGCTGCACTTCCTCTACGTCCGTCACCATTCCGTCTAGAAACACTGAGATCTTATTGACAAGACACAGGAGTTCCATCCTAAATTCGCCGTCTTCCCTACTTACCCCGTCATCCTCCGTAAGTCCAGCTCTTTCAGCCTTTCCCCGCAATCATTAACTCATCACAGCCTTCAAGAAGGATTCCCAGGAAGTAGTCGACTACTACAAGGAAAGCAAAGCTGTTCAGATACCCGGTGTTCCTAAACTCGACTACAAGCGCGTTGTCGATGGCCAGCGGAAGATCCAATTCCTCAAGCCTCTCCCAACCACCTCCGCAGGTCGCAATTTCGAAACCCGTCAGAAGGTCGTCGGCGTCTATGACAAGGGTCGCCCCGGCACTGTCCTGGAGACGCAAATGGACCTTGTTGACGTTGATTCTGGCGAGGTGCACGCCCGAGTCACAAGCAGCGGCTTCTTCATCGGTCAGGGTAACTGGGGAGGCCCCAAGGGCCCAGCGACGGAGAACTACCCTCCGCCAAAGGACAAGGCGCCTGATGCTACGATTGAAGTGCAAACCACCGCCGAGACGGCGATGTTGTACAGACTGAATGGTGATTACAACCCTCTGCATGCTGATCCTGAGCCCGGGAAGAAGATGGGTTTTGGAGGGACAATTATACACGGGCTATATTCGTGGAACTCGACGGCTCATTCACTCTTGAAGACTCTCGGTGGTGGAGACCCTGCCAATATTAAGGAGTACCAGGCGAGGTTTGCTAGTCCTGTCAGGCCGGGAGATAAGCTGGTCACGCATGCTTGGATTATGGGAACTGACCAGGATGGTTGGTCCGAGGTGAGGTTTGTTACGGAAGTCGCCGGTGGCAAGGTTGTTTTGAGTAATGGATTGGCCTTGATCAAGGTTACCGGCCAGGGCAAGAGTAAATTGTAAATTGTTTCACTCAATATAGACATCTTAGTCAGTCTACCTTCGCTTACGTCCCTGATCCGAGTGAGAAATGAAACATAAAAGATAACCTCTAAGTGTGTTTGTCTCCTATCTGTACCGAACTTAAAAGCCTTGGAAGTCGTCTTCCAGAGCACTGCAGCATATCTTTCAGTAGAAAGGGAATCCACCCATAAAAGTCAAAGGCTCAGCCCTCTTCCACGGGACATTAGATCTATCATACCACGATCTCGTATCACTAATAAGACTATTGCCATATATACGATAAAGATCCTCGGCCCACCTGCTCTCTGCGTCCGGTGTCGGCTCAAGCGACTCGATGCCTTCGACGCGTATCTTGACTATGGCGTTGCTCTTTATAATCCTTTCCGCCTGCAGTTCAATACAACTCAAACCATTAAAGGCAGTAGATCTATGAGCAGCAGAGATTTCAAAACAAGTTTGGGTATCCTGTTGCTTTTATTTGGGAGACTCATCTTTATTGAGGCTATGCGCATATTGCCTTCCAGAAGCTAAAGTCAAATGGGATATTCAGTATGTTGTCTTAATATGGCCCGGTGAGGCATCATAAGCTTTAAGTATCAATCAAATCAATCAGTATCTTGCTGTGCCAAGGCCCAGACATGTTGACACACCCGTTGCCCATTTTCTAGATAGTAGGATGCTCGCTGCAGATACTAGACACATGCTTTGCGTCCCACCAGTTAAGGCATCGAAGCCAGTGGCAAATCAAACAATATCACAGTCGTGGACCTTACCGTCCGAGGTCCTGAGATCACGTGTTGTGGACTTTATAATTGGTGTTTTGCCCGCGTCGATGATTGAGAAATGTGGCTTGGACACCTGCTCGTAGTAGTCGGTTTCAAGACATGGCCTCCTACCGCCCCACGGATGTGATCCATCGACGTGTCTTGCGAGTCCAGAAGTCATATGCAACACAATTGGCCTTCGCATCAATAAGAACATCTCTACAATGAGCAATCCAGAACTTGAAACCACCCTCTGACCAAAGCCTCTCAGAAAAGACACCCCTTTGGTCAATGGTGTCATAAAAATCACTACCGGGGACAAAGTCATCTGCATAGCCAGAGTTTGTTGTAAGGCAATGCTCAAATATGCGAGAGAGATCAGGCCACTCGGCGATTTGATCTTCATAGCTCAGACTCCGCTGCCTCATTGGCAGGCAAGGGTTTGGCGTACGTTGGAGGACGGTCAAGTGTGAAGCCTGGCGAGACATCTCCTGCACGATCTGCACGCCTGTCGCTCCTATTTCGACTGTAGAGACTCTCTTACCAACCCAGTCGATACCGGAGGCTGGCCAACGCGCAGAACGGCAAATGGTAGCGGCGAAAGTCTCTGAAACCTTGATTTCTGGTACGTAGGGCTCTGAGCTGAAGTCAGTCGCCAACAATAGAAATCTCGAAGTTGTGACACCGCCATCATCTGTGCCTATATTCCAAAGTCTGACGTCGGTGATATATCGTTCGGAGATGACCTTCTTGTTGAAAAGTGTATCCTTTCTGATTCCCAGAACTTTATGAACGTGGTCGAAATACTGGCATATCTCATCGCGGCAGGGAAATCTCTCCCAACTCTAGCCAAGACAGGGTAAGCATGGGCCAGTGGTATGATATTGCACAAGGTACTCACATTCCAAACTTCAGGGAATGAAAGCTAATACAGTGGCATATTGGTGTCAACTCTTGCCCCAAGATAACGGTTGTGATACCAAGTGCTCCCGATGTCACCAGCTGCTTTAAGAATTTTGCATTAGAATCCCTTTTCACGGAGAGCGTGAAGGAACTGGATACCACCAAAGCCATCTCACATGATGATTCTCAGTGTGTACCATAGTGTCAAATTGTGGATAAAAATCTAAAGAGGGGGATGAAGTCTTTCACGAAATCTGATGATTGTGAGCGTGCATATGCCTGTCAGATCAACTTAGAACGATCAATTGAGAAAATCATATGAAATTCGACGTTATTTTGATCTTGTCACCAAAACAAGATCTCCACAAATGCTCATGCTTGCCTTCAGACCAATCAACAATCTTCGTGTAGATCAAGCCTGCTGCGACATAAGTATCTTCGCTTTGATAGGTCACGGAACCTACGTCCGATGAACCTAAAAACATAAGATAATCTACAGCGACCGTTACGGTTATAACGGATCGGCCAAGGTAGCAGCAGAACTTGGCACGGTTCACCTGTGGGATGGAACTGTTGATTACGGGGCCCTTCGCTTGTGAGTAGCATTCAATGCGGGTTGTCTGCAGCAAGGGTTATTGGCTCGTTCTGACATTCCAGGCGCGGCTATGGGAGACGGCAGGTGACATTTGATCATGCCGCTGTGTAAGCGGCCTGCAATTGAGGCCTAAAAATTGTTTATAAATATGCTGGCTTGCTTTATCCGAGCACACAAAGCTCTAGAATGTTGTGGAATAGATGCAGTCGTAATGCTACTTATACCCTGCAACGCTATGCTACGGCACTTATCTGCCCCTATTTGGTAGGGACTAATCCCATTCCAGCTCACCCATCCTTGAATAACGGTGATCGTTACTGCCCAGGCAACCGATGACATCCTCAGCCGTCGTTGCAACCCGGAGAATAGTAGCATCTTCTGTGCCAACAAACCCTGCCTGTGCAGCTTGACAAACCCAGTCCATCAAACCCTTGTAGAAGCCGCATACGTCAAACACACAGATGCCGCATCGATGAATACCAAGCTGGTACCAAGTCGTCGTCTCAAGAAGTTCCTCCAAGGTACCGTATCCCCCACTGAGAGCTACAAAGCCGCTTCCTGGTGCGCCACCAATAACTGCCTCGATCATGAGTCTTTTTCGTGTATGCATGTCTTTGACGACAGTTCTGTTCCCGAACTTTGAGGCATCGGCGCTTTTCTTGGTGAGTCTTTCTTCGTACTTGGCGAGTGCTACCGGAATGATACCCTGGACAGCACTGGGACCTGAAAGTTGCACAAGAGTGCTGGCAATGGCACCCATGATCCCAGTTGTTCCGCCACCGTAGACGAGTTTGTAGTTATTTTGGTGGAGAGCAAACGCAAGCTTCTTAGCTGCATCGATGTGACCCGGATCATTCCCCGGTGAAGATCCGCCACTAGTATAGGTCAGCGCAACGTCGCTAAATAGGAGAGAAGGGAGATCTACAATAGACCCATGACTCGAGACTTGGAGCTAGAGCTTAAAGTGCCGTTGGTGGAGACTTTGATGGTTCGCAAACTGTAGCATAGCTCATTGAGCATTGAAATGGCAGGTATCTCGACATCCGACATCCACGAAGCCTTGTTAGTGACGGGGAGGCTCATGCATACTACACCGGCTTGATGGAGGAAAGGGTTCAGGACGGAGCGTATCCACTCGAGTTGATGGAAGCCGTACTGCAGGGTGTTGGCGTTCATGAGCGCGAGACCTCTCTGGAATAACAACTGACGCGCGTTGCATGACGAGTCTGCTTCGAGATAGGGATAGAACTCTTGATACCCAATGGCCTTCCATACTCCCTTGTGAAAGCATGCGTTACCACCGAGGAGACTCTGCTGTAGGTCTCTCAGCTCCTCTAGTTCGGCCAGAAGACCGTTCTCGAGCATCTCACTGGCTCTGGCATAGATAGACTGCCCGTATGTGGACTGGCGCGGGATCAGAGTTGCAGCCACAAACCGATACTGCCGCTTCAGTGCCTCGTGCAGCAAAGGCAGTGCGAGAGAAGTAGAGCCACCGACAAGAATGGGGAGCTTTCCTCGCTGCGTGATCTCGTCCATCATGTCAGCAGCCATAGCCACAAAGTCATCAGGTTCCTCATCAGCCTCGAGATAGTCAATCAGATGATGAGGAACATCTGCTATCTCTTGACCAGTGGGCTTAGCTGTGATAATGCTTCCCGCCTTGTAACATTGTAGACTGTCGACAGAGATAACCTCACTCGGAAAGGCCTTTGCAATGGCAACCCCTAGCTTGGTCTTCCCGGAGGCGGTAGGGCCAAAGATAGCGATGCAGAGCTTTTGATTGGTTTGCATGGCTGTTTAACTCTTAGGAATGATAAGCAAATGTAAGGAGAGAGTTGATAAGCAGGTCATGAAAGAAGCAAAGCAGGTTTCGTTTTCGTTTAAATAGTCTACATCTAGTCCATACTCTCCACAGTTCTCTCGCAAAAAGTGAAAGGTCTTACAATGAAGCTCGTACTGATACTCTCGTTCCGGTCCGAAACCCGGTATTCTTCTCCTAACACCGTTCCGTGATAAAGGGAGTACTTCCGCAAACTATCATCTGCATAATACCGGATAGGGAGAGTTTGTCACGGCTTCATAAGCCGGCTAACAGGGGTATTCCTAATTAAGATTTGATAAGGTCGATCAGAGAAAGATGGACAGGGATCTTGATAGTAATGCATGTCAGTGTCGGTATGGCGATCGGAATGGGGTTTCCGTGGTCAACTGCCGCTGTTTGTAGATTACATCAGATGCGAGTGGAGGTTATTGATGTCGCATTTCTTGGAGGTTGTTCAAGGGCGTGTTGGTGAAGTTGGAGTATCATTTGATCCTATGCACTGTCCATACGCGTGTGTCTAAGAACCAAGTTCCTTGACATTGAATCGAAGCGACGAAATAGTCAGGTTGCAAAGTCTAAAGTGACGTTGGAGCTGCCGACAGGATCAAAGTCGATGAATGTGGTTTACCTTGGAAAGATGAACCTAAAATGCCGAAGTTCCTTGATATCGTATAATGTCAGATGAAGCCCTTCGCCACTCTTGATTTCATCCCTGCGGGTTTCGTTTCACCATCTCGTTCCTCGCTTACAGAAGGCAGATCAAGCTTAATCCATAGCATCACACCATATTAGCTCCCGAGTTGCTCCTACGCAGGGCGAATCAGCTGGCTTGAGTAGTAATAACTTGGAGACCAATGTGCTCGGGTCTCTCATCTATCCTTCACTCCTGCCATCTTCCAAGGTGTAGCTCTACCTGTACATGTTCTCGAACCATTGACTAATCCACCGGAAAGGACTTTTCGACTGCCTAGTCACTGCTCTTATCGACCGGAATCCTATCATTCCGGAATCAACAAGCGCCTTATAAACCTCCCGTCAGTGTTGCTCCAAGTCTTTCCGACAATGCTTTCAATCTATAATACCGTTTTGACAATGTACCCGACCTCACTGGCCATCGGAACCGGGGCATCATCGGGAATACTTGCCCACGTTCTAATATTCAGAAAGGGGGAATGGGATCTTTACACCATCAGGATACTCCAAGGACTGCTTACAGTCATTGGTCTCTTGGCACTGAGCTTCAAGAGACTGGGGATTACAGAGGATGGATCATCATACAGCCTTCTGGAATCCATTATAGTATCCATATACATGGTGTCTTTCATGATCTCTGGGGTCTTTTGCAGCATTTTAATTTATCGTATCAGCTTCGTACACCGCTTGTACAAGTTCCCAGGTCCTTTCATGGCCAGAGTCTCCAACTTGTATCTCACCAAACGTTCCGCTGCTAGTTTTCAGCTCTACAGAGAGATTCAGGACCTTCACAGGAATTATGGTGATATTGTACGCGTCGGCAAGTGGCAACATCCTCTGCGCACACTCGTGGAACTAAGCTAATATTGTACAGGACCTTCTACACTATCCATCCTCGATACCAAGGTCTTCCATGCCATACATTCCAACAATTCGCCGTGCAGAAAGGGACCCTGGTACAACATCGAGCAGCCGGCCATTTCTCTTCATATGTCTCGAGACAAAAGCGATCACTCTCGTAGACGACGAGCATGGGACAGGGCATTTAGCTCGAAGGGTAATTCCTGAAAAGCCACCATCAAGTTCAGAGAAAACTAACCATTTCCCCTAGCTCTCCGTGACTATGAGCCCCGTGTGGTCAAATACACCAGCCAGCTACTCGATCGCCTAGAACAGACCCAAGGCACCCCTGTCGACATTGCAAAGTGGTTCAAGTTTTACAGCTTCGATACCATGGGTGACCTAGCCTTTGGTCAGAGCTTCGACATGCTGACTGACGGCGTTAAGCATCCGTTCATGGCACTGGTTGAGTCGCACATGACGATGGCCGGTAGCTTTAGTCAACTGATATGGATGTTTCCACTCTTTAGAGCGATGCCGTTCCTTGGTCGGGAAGATGCTATCTTCCAGCAATGGCTTGAGAACCGGGTTCGCTATCAAGAACAGGTATGGTACGATTTCAACCTCCTGGAGAAGTCTGACGTGGTGACATAGAACAAACCGAACCTTCCGAATATCTTCTCCTGGCTTCTTGAGGATTACAAATCCCAACTCCATCCCAAAGAGCAAGATTGGCTCAACCTACAAGCTGACATGCAGCTTATAGCTGTTGCTGGAAGGTAATGCGATGCCCTCGCCGTGTTAGTGTCTATCTGCTAACCCTGTATTCAGTGATACCACTTCTGTGACACTTACTTGCCTATTCTACCTCTTGGCTACCAACAAAGATGCATGCATTCGACTTCAAGAAGAGATCGACAACTTATTCTCCAGTTCTTCACAGCCTAACCACTCTAGCTTTTCCAAGTTGACATACCTTCAAGCTTGTATTGATGAGACACTTCGACTCTTTCCTCCAGTGCCATCTGGATTGCAGCGTATGACACCTGCAGACGGGCTGCGAGTCGGCGACATCTTCATTCCTGGAGATACCATTGTTACTGTTCCATCCTACACACTATACAGAGGTATGTAACACCATACGTTGAGGAAACAGCCGTTCAATGTACCGTATCATGTTAACCTGACTTATAGATGAACGATACTTCACCGCTCCTGATGACTTCGTCCCAGAGCGCTGGATGACAAGACCAGAGATGGTAAAGGACGATTCAGTATTTGCTCCATTCTCAGTTGGTAAGTCGTAACCGTCTCTGTAATAATACTTCATGAGCTTTTTAAGGTTAATCACATTGTTCAGGGCGCTATGCATGCGTGGGTAAGCAATTGGGTCTCATGGAGGTTGGCTATGCCACATGTATGATCTTGCACCGCTTTGACATCTGCCTTGCTGGTGAGGAAAATGCTAGCAAGTCGGCGTTTCTCACCGGTCTTAGAGACCATTTTACACTAGATGCGCCTCAGCTTAAAGTTGTACTTACAGCTAGGAAGGACTGAGCAGTTTAGCCTGTCCAGCTTATTTGCTCAAGCGCGAACGCCCTAGGCCAGTTAGTTATAGGCTGCTACTCCAAGATGCTAGACCATTGAATGCGAAATCCCAGGAAGTCTAAGTAAAGCTAGGGAGGACTAGTTTAGGATCCCCACAGAACCAATCTGGCATTTCAATTGTACATGATAGGCAGCTCAATTTCTAGGGTTAAATGTTGCTCCATGGTCTCTTAAGTGCTATAAATGGAACTGTGAAATCGATTTCCATGTTCATGGGTTAGGCCAACATATCTCACACTCTCACTCTTGGCACCGCAACTGAGTACAAGTTGGCTTGCTAACAAGGACAGGGATCGTGAACAAACTAGTTAACTTATTTGAGATTAGACCCGCTAGCTAACCCACCGATCTCGCTTGTCTGATACCCCTAAATCTTGCACCATCGATTCACGTCTCAATATCACTATCTACCGTGTAGCAGAGCCAATACATCCTGATTTTGCCCTTGATCACGTCACGTTCAATATCCGACTACACTATGTACTCCTTCAACTGTCAAATTTGCGGCGTCGACATGGCCCCCGCCCGCATCCGCACTCCGGATGAGCCGCCTAGAGCAGCTTGGAACTTCGAGGGTGCCGATTATGTCGGCTTCGGTAAATGGCCACAGCAAGATGAATTCGAGGACATAGACAGCCTACAATGCGCAACGGAGGATCGGGGTCCAACTAGACCTCCGGAGGCTAACGCCTGGCCGGACGAGGGCGATGAAGATGACCCAGATTGGGTACCTGACGCACAGAGCTCCAGCGATGAAGAGCCTCTGGAGTATGATTCTGAATGGGAGACTGAAAGTGAAGGTATCGAGGCCCAAGTCTCATCTCTGTCTGTTGAAGAAGAGGGCAGCGACTACTCGAATGATGCCCCCGACCAATACCCTCTTACGGATCTCTGCGAATCCCAATTCCCCGATCGTTTACCGCATGGAACATGGCACAATGGCTTGGCGTACTACACAGGCGAGCGACAACATCCACAGAAGTGGTCTCTACTAGGCCTTGGCCATTCAAACGCCCCCCCTGAACACATCGCCTCACCCTCGTGCCAAAGCATGCAAGGCATCAATGGCCATGTTCTCAGCGTTGCAGAAATGAAGAACTGTCGAAATATCCGATATCTAGTCCCCAAGTTGTCTAATTGGAAAACTGATTTAAGTGATCAACTTCTCGAGGGGAACCGGGATAATCTGTTCTATGTATCTGGGGAGTCAAACGGCTCAAACATGATTGAGAGCAGAAATTTCAGAGGCATTCACTCGGTTTATCCACCACGACATGGATTGAAGGAAATAAGTACCAGCTGGGTATTTGTTAGCGAAGGTTGCCTGGTATGTTCAATCGTTAGACCTTGATAATATCTGCTAACACGTATGCCAGGAGCTTGAAGAATCGCTGATTCCACTCCCGGTGCATTCATATTGTCTGGATATATATGCAAAAGCTTCACTCCGTCGTCTAGGATACGTTGACTTGAACGGACTGTGGCACTGGCGCGAGATGCGAAACACGCCAGCCGCATACGGCGTCGAAGATCATATTCCTGAAAAGATACGGAAACAGATACACTTGCCGCAACTGCAACGAGCCCGCCAGCAGTGGGACTGGCCTTGGTGTCATATCCCTGGCGATGAGTGGCTTTTTGCAAACCCTGTTGAGATTCCAGGTATATCTCGAGTCCTGGAGTCGTGCATGAAAGACCTGAACATCAAGGGATACACCGAGCAGACGACACGGTTCTTGGCCCTGCCTGCTGAGGCTATTCAGCATACTCTATCGTTTCTTAACATAACCGACCTTGACAACACGGCCAAGACCTGTAGAGCGGTTTTCAAGCTTGCGCAGCCGATATTCAGACAAAACGTACGGAGAAACATGCCTTGGCTATGGGAGATTCTCGAGAACAATGCATATCCTGCGTCTCGTGACTGCCTACCGACATGGGATCCTCTCTGCCCTCTTGGTGTGCCACCACCAACACTCCCTGTCGGATTAGAGTCTGAAGAAGAGGAGGAAGACCGATGGGCACCAATTCTCTTTGAGGACCCTGATATGGAGGAAGTTTACACTGTAACCAAGGCTGTCAACCGCCAGCGCCGCGAGGAGATCATAGCACCTTATCGTGAAAAACTCAAGACTTTACAGAAAGATTGGCACAGCTTTCGTAGAAACGTGGAATCCTGGATGCAGGGCAAAAGCGAGCGGCGTGATATGAATTGGAGGAGAGTATGGCTTCTATTCAACCCTGCGACGAGCCCATTGCCGGGTATAAGAAACAGAGCGAGGATATGGAAGGATTGCGAGAGTATGATACACTTTGTTGCTGTGGCTCGTGAGGAGGGGACTATGGATGAAAGGCATAAGGAATTGAAAGCCAAGATATCAGAGCTGATTGATGAGAACTCATATGGGTTGCCTGATACAGAGCCAGATGTCCCTAGTTGGTTGTATGCATATTAGCCCGGTTTAATCAAATTTCACATATGGCAAATCATAGAGGTATTAGAACTCACACGATAGATAGGTTGTTCGCCATACCAGCGAGTGGTTCTGATGTACGTAGCATAACAAGAGCTGCCATTTGCTCCACAGGACTATTGATATCAGACTGAATGATAAGTATTGAGTCGGGGCCCGTAGAACTCGCATGGAGGGGCGAGACAATATTTCTAAGCGTTACAGATCGGCGCATATCAAGCAGTAAGCTGCATATGCAGTGCCACAATAATCTCGCGGAATCGTATGGCCAAACTCTCTGATAAACAGCCGAGGATGCACCATCAGCTGGTGCTGCAATATGCTTCGTTGGGCGATCATGCATTGTGTATCGATTTCCAATATGCTCACCACTTGGTCCAATGGTAACACTTGGCAAGCCATATCAGCTCAGCGATCTGGTCCGAAAGTGTGGTTCCTCTTGTACCTAGAAAGACATAAGACGTATAGCTTGCCCAACGAAGCAGGGCCGTCCTCGAGTCTCATGCCGATCTCTCTGCCGGTCGCAAAGATAGGAGTTCTCGAACCAGCCTCAAAAAGTCGGATTGGCACCTCGCAGGGCTTTTGTTGGTGGCTTTTACGCCACTCTTACACCAGCCGTTGGCAACCAACAGCATTAATATGTCCAGCCCTATCGCGATTAGACAACTTCTGGTGTTGGTCCCGGGCTTCGGGCCCCGGTGAAGACGCGTCACCGGCGGGCTGCAAGCTGCATAAGGAATGAGTTGGTTGGTCAAAATTGAGAGCAATCATGCATTGGGACGGATACCGCTCGATATATGGCTGCCTGTCGTTAGATCATCTGATTCGCCTCTAACCGTACATGCAGTCGTCCACTTTTATTGATAGATCGCTCATCCCCGCATCTCATACTTCTATATCGAGTCCTTGCTAAATTGCAATCTATAGCATCATCTCGAAATGGAATCTAGTAGGTAAATTACCCAGATAAAATCGTTCTCCATCTGACCATGACCTGCAAGACAATGCTCTTGAACCTTATCCTCCAGCCGCTAGTCTGCTTCAGCTCTTCGATGAACGACCTGTCCCCGTTCTTCCGCCAAAGATTGTTGAAAAAATATCCTTTGGAGACGACGATCCATCAGACCAAGCCACGGCCGTTGTCAAGGCATTCCACAATGCCTTGAGAGAAAACGACGTCGAAGGTCTTCAAGACTGTTTCTTCGCTGACCAAGCTTACTGGAAAGACGCATTGGCATTTACTTATCATTTGCGGACTTTTTATACTCCTCCAGTCATAACTGCCAACCTGTTGGAAACTAACAAGATGAGAGGTCAATCACTGAGATGGAGCATGGAGAGCGCGGTTTTCGTCGCTGCGACACCGGTACTTGTGGGTTTACTATCGCTCACTTTATTATGTAGTAGGAGACTAATGTCGTCTTTTATTACTCTAGCAATTTATCGACGTCGCGTTGTCGTTCAGAACATTATCGCCCGCAGCTTCATGCAGTGCAAGGATGGTACTCCTCCCGGTTGAGAGCAGCGAGGGTAAGCTCGAGTGGAAAATCTGGATTTTGAGCACTAAGGTCGAGAACCTTGAAATTCATCCAGAGAATGAATCTCTGCTTCAATCCCCCCGCCGCAACTTGAGCGGCATCACAGATATTCACACTGATATCTTTATTATTGGTGGCGGCAACGCGTGAGTCAAATACTCAATTCTCTCCTTCTTCCTTGACTAACGATGCTTTAGTGCTGCAGCTCTCGCTGCTCGGCTCAAGACCTTTGGCATCGAGAGTATCATGGCTGAACGGAATGCCCGTGTTGGTGACAACTGGGCCAAGCGCTACGATAGCATGAAGTTTCACGTGCCGACTTCATTCTGCGACATGCCGTACATGAGTGAGATAAGATGAACCTCTATTGAGACGGGGATCCAACTGACACGCGCAGGCTACCCAGAAGAACTCCGGGGCCTTCACCGTCTGAGCAAGGATGAACTGGCCAATCACCTGGCACAATATGTCGCGTCATTCAACCTCAACGTCATTACTTCAGCAACAATCCAGACTACAGTTTACGATAAGTCAAGTGCGAAATGGAAGATTGAACTACAGACTCCTGCCGGAGTGGTCACGGTGACTGCTAGACAACTTGTTCAAGCAACCGGAGTGTCCTCGCAAAAGCCTCATGTTCCTACTATCGCGAATCCGGAGATCTACAAAGGGATAAACATCCACTCCTCGGTTTACAAGAACGGAAGAGAATTGGTCCAGCAAGGCGTCAATGTTAGTAGACAAGCTTCTCCATATTCACACAGTCTAACATATGCAGTCGGTTCTCATCATAGGATCAGCAAACACAGCTTTTGATATCCTCGGCGACTGCTATGCCTCTGGCCTCAAGCCAACGATGATCGTGCGATCGCCAACATACATCTGCCCGTTCGAGTATATCTGCAACGACGTCAGTCTAGGCGCCTACAACTTCGACGTGGCACGCGGCGACAGAATGTTCCTCATGCTTCCATCCGCGGTGGAGGGTCAACTTGCGCGAAACCTCTTCAGAGTGCTCGCGTCCCAGGAACCAGATCGCTATACTGCTCTTAGAGAAGCTGGATTTCCTGTACTCGATAGCGCAGACCCTAATCAAGCACTCTTTTCTAATCTGATCGAGAGAGCCGGTGGGCACTACGTTGACGTCGGGGGAACAGATATTATAGCCCAGGGCAAAGTCAGCGTCAAGGCAGGAGTCGAACCAATTGCGTTTACTGAGACTGGTCTTCAGTTCTCAGACGGAAGTTCGGCCGCAGCGGATGCCGTGATTTGGTGTACCGGTTTTGCAGATCGTGACGTTCGGTCAGTAGCCGCCGAGATCCTGGGCGTTGAAAAACGCACTGCCAGTAGTGATGAAGGTGTCCTTGGACCTCGCGAGATTGCAAATCGTCTCGACGCAACATGGGGCATCGATTCAGAAGGTGAAATACGAGGAATGTGGAAGAGACACCTGAGACTGGACAACTATTGGGTCATGGGGGGTTATACGCAGCAGCATCGATGGCACTCGCGGACGTTGGCTTTACAGATCAAGGCTGCGTTGGAGGGAATTCTTCCTCTGGCCTATCGGGAGACTCTTGGGAGAGATTAGTTGTGAACCCCCGGACTTCCGAGGTGGTGATTAATGATCAAGTCAGACCGTGTACTTGAGGCTCTTCTGCTCGCGTGAATAATTTATAGTAATTGGTCGGTGTGATATTCCGGTAGTCTTATAGTCCACGAATAAGGATGTGTGATCGCTTGGATTCATATGCTGTTTTTTGGGGCTCTGCCACCCTCCTTGCGAACGTCCCGCAATACGACAAACACGTTACATTGTGGCTCCATATCTAAACCTTCAGAGGTCCGGATGACTGAAAAAGAAGTAAAACAGCGAATAGCATAGCATAGGCGTCATCTTCAATTTTAGTATGTACCTTCGTTACGCCTTTGTAAACCTCGTCATATCGATCCCGAACGACTGAGTAAATCTTCCAAAGATCAGCAACTTCGCCTGGCCTCTACTACTCCTCCATCCTCGCATCGATCTACGCCGAGCGGTCGAGAACAGCGAGTCAAACACCCGACTTCCCGTAAATCCATGTCTCAGGGCAAGGTTACACCCGTAAACCATCGATCGAGGAGGTAAGACGGTAAGTTCCGTAGGTAAACGGATGGCTAGCCAAGTCCAGTGAGCGTGAGCAAGGGTTGACGTTATGGCGTGTTTCAAGCTTGGGGGCTAATTTGCCCATGATTCTTTTGTTCTATGGGGCTACCAGGTCGTTCCGATAAGACAGGAACAGGCCTGCAAATTGGATGAGGAGTGCATATTAATTAGATGAGGTGGTATAGGAGAGGCACGGCAATGGATTCTTTGCTTTCTAGGATTTGGATGATTGCTCTCAGTCGCTGTGCCATAAAGCTTGTTTGCTTGTATTTCGCCTACGAGAGCAGACCAGCAATATGGATATGTTATTGGTTTCGAATCATGTAAACTAGCCAATCTCAAGGAGGACGGGTATTGAAGCGGTTATTGTTGAGGGTGTGTAGTGAAACGCCATAGTGAAATGTTGAGAATGTTCCAA
>JABSTL010000318.1:0-41707 GCA_013759095.1 Fusarium sp. NRRL 29148
GGAGTGACGGCTTTCTATTGGGTTGAACGTGAACCGAAAGGTGTCTGGAGGGGATACCCTACAGCGTCAACCGTCATCCTTCTACTGACTGGCTTAACGCCATCACGAAGCGTGCGGAGTGTGTTGTCCCTGCTGATCAGAGATCTACCGAGCGGAGTGAGGGGTGGTATTAACTCGAACCAAATCTCAAGAGCAATATCGATGATATGAGCACTTGACGGAGAGATGCTGGTTTATAAGTGCATTTTGTGCCTCCTTTCTCAGGCTTGGAATACCTTCCGAGTCGTCCGACTTCATATAACCATTTGAACTTATACTCGTCTACAATCAATTGGTGCACCATGGACCCCATCTCAGCTCTTGGCATCGCGAATGCGACTGCTCAGTTCATCACCTTTGCCTCAGAACTACTCTCGACCACGGCAGACATATATAACTCAGTAGGGGATGCCTCTATATACGTATCTAACCGAGATAGTGATTACTCGCATTTAAAGCTGCTTTGCCGAAACCTGAATCAAGCATCCCAGAAAGTATCCAGGGATCAGCCCGCTGCCGGAGCCATTGACCCCGATGCTTTCAAAGCAGATCCGCACTTGGTCCCTACAGACGTTCTTGAAGGTATTAATGAAATCGAGCTACATGTGGATAACGTCTAGCCTGCATTGCATGACGTTTACTCTACTCTTCAACAGGTGATCCAGAGCTGCGACCAGGACTCCATCACCATTCTTTCTCTCATCTCGAAGCTGAAGTTGGAGAGTTATCCGGGATCCTTAACGAAAAGCTTACTATTGGCAATAAAATTAATCTGGAAAAAGGACGAGATCTAGAGGTTGGACGAAAGGCTCAAGCGGTCGCAGACTATCTTGATTGCTACCATGGTGCGAATATCCAAGTATGTATACACCAGCTCGCCTCCGCACATGAAATCCCATACCTGCGGTGAACTCCTTGTAGACAGAATGACTGACTTGGAGTTGACAATGCGCCAGTGTTCACTATCTGAGGTCAGGCTATGTAAGGAGCCTGACATATCAAACTCAAACCTCGTCTCTACCAGTAAAGGCGATTTCCGAGTTTGCAAGTCAGAGGGGTCTATGACAGCTCCCTATCATTGTGATCGAGTTCGGCTCAGCCTTGGCGACGACATGGCGTGGGTCTTATGGAATTATACTAAGCTATTTTGGCTTCCCCCAGGATTTTGTCCAGATACCCGGTTTCGAGAATTGCTCCGCGTTTAACTCTCCGGATCCACTGCCATGATTGGGGCATTCAATGAGACTCTGTTATTCATTTTTGATATTGGGGACTTGCTGGGTCATGCTCTATCTTTCACTATGTCTTCCGGGTATGCGGCCTGTGGCAACGATCAAGAATATAGTCTACTAACATTGTGATCCATATCCGAGACACTCAGTCCGGAAGAGCTCTAGCTTTACCTAATGCTAATATGACTTCTTATAAAGTTATAAGATATCTCCTAGCTCTCTTCTATATTGAGACAAGGTCAGTGTTCTTCAATACTACCTTCTAAAAAAAAACCCTTGGATCTTTTGATCGAGTAGCAAGGTTCGTGATAAGGACCTTCCTAGACATGTCAGTTAGAATGGGATGCTCATATCCGCAGACTACGACTTACTTTGTCAGCGAAAAGTAGAGCAGCCCCATGGCCCTTTTTCCAGCCAAGAAAGTATCTTGTTTATCTGTTAGCATGGTTTCCGGGAATTCACTTCTAGTATCGGACTGAACTCACTTGCCGACAACACCTTGTCTAAGCAGGCTCCTGCATTCTGTCAGTTCATGCTATGTGTTGTGCGTGCTCGGGAGCAACATCTACTTACGAGGCTGTTGCACGAGGGCAGACTTGGCCATTCTCGGCTGGTGGGATATCCCAGTTGGCATATGTCTCGCTAGTAACAAGCAACTATAGTAGTTGCAACTTAGTATACAGATGACATAGAAGGGAAATGGATTATGGGTTACTCACAAATGTAGAGTTAGACTTGTAATTTGGTTGCGGACCCTGTACATCGGGGTATATGCCAAAGCCCACGCTGAGCCCAAAAGTGAGATTATGTCCGATTTTGATGCTACTGCCTCTCTTGCCTCCATCTCCATAAAGAATGGTGTCATTCAAACTCTCCATCTCGGTTTCCTCGCGGTTGCTTCTCAGACTGTCCATCTCGTCTGGAAATAGGACGTGAGGAAACGTGGCTGGAAATTCGCCCAAATCAGTCTTGACACGTGTAGTCAGGCGTCCGTTCAGGGTTACCGGCGCCGTGTGACCAAGTACGGTGGATGGAGGCTTATCCATGTGAGACGTCGACAACCATGTTTGCTGAATGGTGAAGGGAGTGAGGCTCATGTAACCCCAGAAAGCCCCGGCATTAATCGTATGTCTTTGGAAAGCCTCCCAGTGTTCCTCACTCTTGTCAGGGTTGCCCTTTCCGGCCATGCTGATATTGAGACGGCCCGCTCCGCTAATTCCAAAGGTCAAATCCGTCTGGCCAGTCACTTTAATGAAGCCACTGGCTTCCTTGATGTTAACTCTCGAAGTACCTCTGGTTGAGGTTGCCTATAGTGCCGCATCAGTAAAACCGAAATGCGAATAGATAGAACACGCACAATACTCACAAGGACTGTAACACCATAGGATATGTTGGCATCGGCTTTGCCCTCGATGAAAGCTGCGATACCTCCACCATAGTGTTCACCCCCTAAGGAGGAGTTCCCAGCTGCTTGCCTAAAGACCGGCGTACTCAAGTTCTTTTGGACTTGTATCGAGTTATCACCAGAGCGGTAATGGAACCTGTCTCCTCTCTGCAAATTCTCCTTCCATTTAGTGTGGTCAGGCGAGAAGTATCTGCGCTCGAGATGGCGCTTCTCAACGCCGTGAGAGTCGACAACACCGTCCCAGTATCCTTTAACGTTTGTAATATCCATTCTTATGGCTACTTCCGCGTCGGCCCGCCGCTCGTGCTTGTTGAAGTCAAAGGAGAACTCGTATATCGGGGACGTAGGGGTATGTCGCTTGGCCAGGTGGTCTGGCATAGTCTGATTTTTAGCAAGCTCGAGTGAGATGGCTCGAGCAAACGAATTTGGTGCACACTCCTCTGGCATCTCTACCAAAGTCCCTTCAACTCCACGCTCCATCACCCTAAAGCAGCCATCGACATCCTCACTTGTGCAGACGACTCTAGCTTGCTGGGCTTGGTTGACGGGTTGATCGAGTACATTGGCGGGGCAGTCGAGAAAAATAAACGGATCTGGTTGCCCGTCTCTCTTCTGGAGTTGGACAAGTCCATGCGACTCCCCGACAGCAAGAAGCACTCCGGATCCCGAGCTGGCAGGGTCTACCGCGCCAGACTTGGAGTCGGCCCTAACGGTAATGAGGCCATACTGTAGATCAGTGGTATCTGAGGAAATGTGCCCCTCGGGGAAGAGCATCTTGAGATCGACGGGGTCAAAGCCGCGGTCGCTTGACTGTCCACTCAGAGTACCGCCAATGGCAGCGGTCAAAACTGGTGCGAAAAGAGAGGAGATAATTAGTGCATAAGTCAACAATGACGCAGCCATCTTTTTGGAGTGACCCATGGAGAAAGGTCGCCACAAGGATAGATCTGATTTTTTCCAAGAGACAAGAGTATAAGGTTCGGCTGAAAATAGTCACGTTTGGATGGCATGTTACCGGCACATGCAGGCTCTTATTTATACCAGTTGGTGGCCGTTCTCGTGAGGTCTAGCTTTTTCAGAAAAAGGCTAGAGCTTGGGCATCACTTGCTGCCTATTTGTGTTGTCCTCTTTAGACTTCAACCTAATCACGAGTCGCCAATGAAGGATAACGTAGTTAGACATGAAGAGTCAAAAAGAACGTATATTTCAATGCTCTGCCAAATTCGCCTCCTGGTTTGCAACACATCTCGAAGTCTATTTCGGTGAAACCCGGCGTCCATACACATACCCAGGTAAAGGTGTCGCCTTGTAGCTTATTCGTTGCTGAGACTTGTGGCTGAGATTTTACATCATCACTGTGATCTTAGAGCTTCTGAGTGTAATTTTGAGTTGATAGACCCCACAACTGATGCCGACATCACGCGCCTCACACGAACTTAGAGCTTGAAAACAAAGTTTACCTCATCACCTTGATATACTCGCAATTAGTTAGCGACATGCATAAAGCATGTAGGACCCCCCAAAGTAGGTTCTGTTGAATTTCCTACCACTGAAGGTTGTGTGACATCATAACGTCTTTTCACTGGACAAGCAAAACATTATTCTGTATAGTCTTGTCTATCCCACTAGGGCTCTATGAACTTGAATTTTACACCTGGCATATTTTCAATTGCAAGATGGGCTTGTTCGACAATGCAAGGCCCTCACCTGCAGTCCAAACACTACCGAATGAGCTGCTTGGTTCCATCTGTTCTCTACTTTGCAATCGCGACATCAAGAGCTTACGTCTGACTTGTCGAGCCTTGGGTGAGAAGTCTTATCTACGATTTGACCGCGCTTTTATCTCTGCTAATCCCCGCAATATTGAGGTCCTGCTCGCGGTCGCCAACCATGATGTCTTTCGTCATCGCGTGAAAGAGATCATATGGGACGACTCCGTCCTGAAGGAGATCTCTAGCACAGATGGCGATGGCCCTTGTGGCTATAGCGGGGATGAGGATGATTCTGATGACTGTGCCGCCAATGAAGACAAGGGGCAGATCTCGAGAGATTTTGTTCGTCTCTGCAAGGAAAGCATCTTCTTAACCGAGAGCAGATTGCAGGACAAGAATCAACACGAGGGCGACAACGAAGTGCAGACGCAGGTTGATAATCTAATGCCCTCTCGAGAAGCACTGGCCCTTTATACAGACCTCTTCCATCAACAAGGGGGGGTGTTGTCATCAAATGCAGATGAAGGAGCTTTTCAGTATGCCATCCAACGGTTCCCGCAACTCAAAAAGGTCACTGTTACACCAGCGGCGCACGGTTTTCTTTTTATGCCACTTTACAAAACTCCAATGATCCGCGCATTTCCATCTGGGTTTGTGTATCCAGTTCTCCGAACCTGGCCATCTGAGGAAAGTCTCGGATATGACAGCCCCGAAAATTGCCCGGAGGGATGGGAAAATGATGACGAGAGGAGTCAGTGGCGCGGATTTTGCGTTGTCACGAGGGTTCTAGCTGAGCATGCAGAGAAGCTTCAAATCTCTGAGCTGGTTGTGGATAATCACAAGCTCCCCACCGGGGTCGACTACACTCTCTTCGACAAGCCGAATGCAGAGTATGATAGTCTGTGCAAGATTGTGGCAAGGCCAGGCTTTAGACGGCTTGTTCTCTCGCTATCAACTGGATACCGCGAGGGCTTTGATGGTTCCGAAGATTGGGGTATTTATACCAACGGCAGGATATCCAGTCTTCTAGCCAAAGCAACCGACCTGGAGGAAGTTGTCTTGCAAGCCAACTATAGTTTGGCTTGTTGGTATTGCGATATGAAAGACTTTGTATCACTCTTTGACATCTTTCCTGTCGACGTTTTCTCAGCGGGGAAACTAAGACACTTTGGGCTTTCCGGGATGCAAGTCCTCCAGGATGATCTTATTTCTTTTCTCGGCAGGCTCCCATCCACACTAAGATCAGTCAGCCTCAGCTTTCTCTCGTTGGTCGAGGACCGCGGAAACCATGCTACCATGCTGGCTGATATTCGAGACAAATTAGGATGGAGGCATCGGCCTGCCAGCCAAAGGATCAAGGTCAGCATTTCTATGCTGCTCGATCAATTTGACCATGGCCGCTATGTATGTCTTGACAGAGAGGTTCAAGAATACATTTATGGCGATGGCCCCCCTCCTTTTATTGCTGAAGAGGGGATGAAGGAAGCCTACTTTACATCGGGGACAGGTATTGTCTACGACGAGTTTGACCCTGGCTTCGCGATACCTTATGAATAGAATAGTATACGCCGCGAGAGACAGCTCGGTTCCGCTAATACTGTAGTGCAATAGAAAGAAACCAGTGTTTGTCTTGTACTCTATAACTATGCTTGTCGCTACTTGACAATACGTTGGATGTTGGAAATCTGTCCCCTGGTCCGTTCTTTAGAAGCCAGTCATAGAATGGGTATTTTCTCACCTCAATGCGGGTATTCTTTAACTTTGTGCGCTGGGGCTGTTGCCTCTCTTGAACTCTCATGCGAGGATATTTTTATATTTCTTGGTTCTCCCCCCCCAATTCGGGAGCTCACATTCTCACTCACAGTTACTATTCTTGTAGTCTAACTAGAGGTGCTATAAATTCAAAAAGGTCCTCTCCTCCGAATCGTGATTTTGCCCTTGGACAATTTCTCTTTCTATAACCAGCAAATTAAATGCGATTCCAATCCAGGCTTGAGCTACCTCAATGTGAGGTCTCCAGGCAGACAGAGCAGTTCTACCAAAGCCAGTCACGAGTCAGAACCTTTTACCAACAAGAAGCGATGACGGGGAATGAACACCGGAATCGGACTTCGAATGATACAAGTATCTAAGACCTCATCATTGTACTAAAACTCTTCCAGCTTGACCAATACTGTCTTGGTCTCCAAGAAGTTATTCAAACTAACCGTCGTACCCTCCCTACCAATGCCGCTCGTCTTGTATCCACCAAATGGCATATCCTTCGCCTGTGTAGGGCTAGTGCAGTTGACACCAACAGTTCCCGCCTCCAACCTCTTCGCTACACGCATTGCCCTGTCAATATTCTTACTATACACTGCAGCATACAAACCAAACTCTGTATCGTTGGCTTTCCTTATTGCTTCGGCCTCAGTCTTGAACGTGTTGATATTCACGACAGGACCAAAGATTTCCTCTTTCATGATTCGCGCGTCCTCTTGGGTCTCGACGAAGATTGTTGGATGGATGAGATAGCCATCAGGAGTGGCTTCGTGATCCATACCTAGGATACGCTTTCCGGATGATTTGCCCATTTCTATGTACGATCGCACATTGTTGTACTGGATCTCATCTGCTTGAGGTCCATGGTTGACCTTCTCATCAGTTGGGTCTCCAGCTTCAATGACCTGGAACTTTGTCTTGAACGACTCAATAAAGGTCTCTGCAATACTCTCGTGGACGTAGATCCTTGAGTTGGCCATACAGACCTGACCACTGTTCCATTGGATGGAGTAAGCCGTCTCAGCAGCTGCTTTCTCTAGATCAGCGTCATCAAAGATGATAGCTGGAGACTTTCCGCCAAGCTCTAGGATGACGTTCTTCAAGTTGGACTTTGCCGCAGCCGCTTGGATGAGTCGACCTGTTGGGCCGGATCCAGTGAAGCTGAGGACTCGAACGTCCATGTGGCTGGAAAGAGTGGCGCCTGATGTTTTTCCGTGGCCTGAGATGATGTTGAAGACGCCTGGTGGGAAGCCAGCCTTTTGGACAAGTTGCGCCACTTTGGCAGACTGATAGTGATTAGTATGAATGACTCGTAACAAAAGATGAGCTACTCACAGTCAATGGCGCCTTTTCACTACTCTTCAGAACCACCGTATTTCCCGCCATCAGCGCAGGAGCTGCCTTGAGAGCAAGAAACAGAACCGGCACATTCCACGGAATAATCGCCGCAGCTACTCCATAAGGCTGTCGAAGGGTAAAGTTCAAATGCCCAGGCATATTCAGACTACTCGTTCCAAGCACCACCGCTCCAGCTTCAGCATAGTAATTAAACGTATCAGCAGCAGCAAAAGCATCAAAATATCCCTTGACAGGCCTCCCCATAGAAATAGCTTCGAGATATGCTAGTTCATGGTGGGACTCGAGGATGAGCGAGGCAAGCTTCTTGAAGTACTGGCCGCGGTCCTTGGGGGAGAGTTCGGACCATGCTGGGAATGCGGCTTTTGCTGCGGCAACGGCGGCGTTGGTGTCGCTTTCGCTTGCTTCGTGGACTGTGAACTGTGAGATGATGATCTAGTGGTATATGGCAGAGGGTATACCTTCAGCTACAACTTGGTGAGTTGATGGAGACTTGAGCTCAAACGTCTTCTTATCAGATGACTCGACGAACTAAACACTGGTCAAAATTATATTCCTGTGACTAGGTATTCCCTCCCACGTACCTCTCCGTTGATGAAGAGACGAGTCTCAATATCACGTGGCGTTTTGGCGGCAGGCATAATTGGACTTTCTGCTAGTCTGGAGATGCGAAGTTTCTCCTCTCAGGTGAGCTTCTGGTGCTGCATACAATGGTGTACACACTTATAAACTCAACGACCGGCATTAAGATGCCCCACTTCAATAACAGGTCAAGTGTCCCACTTGGAGGCGTCTGAATAATCCATCGTCCATCGGAAGGATGAGTCCGATGACACCCCCGCAGTTGACGTTCCTTCCGACACGAGAGAGGTTGGCATCCTTCTTGTTTAAACCATCCGAGGAGCTGAGGGGTGTCACACATTCTAGTGACATTGCATGTTCGGAGCCTTATGATCGCGACCTGCAGACTTGTCCGAGGTCTCCGCTGATATCATGACTGGGGTCAAGTCGGGTTTAAGACACGAGCGGACAATTCAAGTCCATGAATACAAAACAACAATGTGTGATATCTCCGAGACATAGATAAGTCTATTTGAATATTCCATGTCAATTTAGTGCAATGATGTTCACTTCAGACGTTTACATGGCTTAGTGTTACGGTTGAGCTGGACATGCCCATGGTAGTGACATTGCTTGCGTATGTGGGGTTATAGTTTTAAGGTGCATCACGCATTCATTAGGAGGAAGCTTAACTCTAATAATCCTCAATTGCAAATCAAGTTCAGTGATCAATACAACATGCAATACAGTCGCAACCCAACCGAACAATCCGATCCTTCTCATAAATGATCGCTCAACACTCATATGCTGTCAGCTTCCGACTGCCAGGGCAAAGGCTTCTCAGCCGGTCTCACAGGACCAACATCCCCACCTGGTTGTCTTCTGGCCTGCCACTCCTCTATATCCGCTTGATCCACGAAGTTACCATGAAGTCCCAGCCGCAGCTTCATCGGTAGATGAATCGTAGCCACAGGTCCTGCAGCTAGATTCTGCGCGTCAAAAATGGCTACATCATTGCGCAGAACGTCAAGATGGTTCAACAGCGCAATCAACCAACCTTCGCCCTCTCCGCCATTCTTCTTGGGTATGAATGACGGTTCTTGGAATGTAGCACAGGGACCGGCCCAGAAGATATCTTCCGTTCTCTCATCCCACGTATAGTGAGCCAGGCAGTTGAAGAGCCCTCCAGCGGGTGAACCGCATTTCGCAGCGTTGTACTCTCGCGATCCATCAATCTTTGCTTGCCAGAAGTGATTGTACTTCTTAGTGACATAGCGATCATCAATACGGGAGAATTCACCACTCGTGTCCCACTCTTCACTAGCCTGTACGCGTGTTCCCGAAGGACTCTTGGGATCAAAGATCCAACGCTTAGTAGGACTGTTCAAGCGGTTCCGCTTTGCAACGGTACCAGCCGGTGTGTCTTCAGGCGGGAAGAAGAAGAAGACGTTTCCGTCTGCTACCGTAAGATCGAAGACGACGTTGCCGTCCTCGTTTTCGTAGCACCCTGCAACATGGCCGTGAAATGCTGACTGCATGTCAGTAAGCACCTTATTATACCGCCGACAAACTCACCGTTGTCAGACCGGAACCAGATAATGTCCTCGGGCTTTCCATTTCGCCGCGGGACTACACCGTACCACTGATCTTCTTTTGGATCCCATGCCCAGTGATTTCCGCCCTTTTGGAGACGATCTGGGTTGCACTTTAGGGGCGTCATGGGAAGAACGATGTAGTTCTTGCTGATGCCACAGTCGTGTATCATACCGCAGAACGGAGCTTCGTACCACGCTTCCTCGGTCTTGACGCCATTGGCATCGATTGTCCACACAGCGATCTGGCGCGATCCATCATTGCCGTTCCCGCCGGCCTCGTAAGCAAAACAAATCATTTCACCCGTTTCAGGATCAAACTTGGGATGAGCAGTCATTGTTGGCGACTGGATCTGTCCTTCAAAGTCATATCGCCCGATGGTTTCCAGAGTGACTGGATCCATGGCATATGGTGGACCGTCTTCTTTGGAGGCCAGAAGCATTCCTCGCCAGAAGGTGATGTTGGTGTTGGCAGAAGTTCTGATGACTGATTTCACCAACTCTGAGTCCGTGAAGGGATTGCGATATCTTCCAAACAGACTTCTCCTCTCTTTCGTCTCAGCCAAGAACCTGTCTGTTCTGACATATCGCTGCTTGTAATCCGCATGGCCATTTTGGATGCGAATCGCAGTGATATTGCCGTCTCCGTTAAAGTGGATGTCATCTTCAAAAACAGGAGGAAAGCGATGATCTGGTTGAACTCGGTAAAAGGTGCCATTGATCTCGGGTGGAATAGTTCCTGATACTTCGAGATCGAAGATATCGCCCTCCAAACGAAATGGCTTGTTGAACCCGCTGAAGGTACCGGTGTTTGGATACTTGACTTGGGAACCGACCTTTTTTCCGTCGATATATCCGGTATCGATAAGAGGTGCAACGTCGAAAATATGGGCCATTGTGACTAAGATAAGATAACAGATAACAGATAACAGATAACAAATAACAGAAGCCAATAGGCAAGATAGATGTTTTGACAACAACACAAAATGCGGGCTCTAGTATAGGCCAAATCCTCTAGTTATTTGTCTTGACCTCTGTAGATGGCTCTGGATTTGTGAGACCAGCATCGGTCATGATCTCGTGTCTCCACTTCTGGCCCTCCATTCCGTCGCCTTTGAAGTGGAGACATTATCGGAAGCATCTCGCCGATTGCCCCTCACGACAGCCCCTCCATTTCGTGTAGGTCTTCGGCTCAGTACAGGGTAGTTTCATGTGATGTGTGCAGATGCACAGGAGCAGATGAGCAAAGGTCCAATGAGGTGGTCTATGGGACTTCTGTGACCTTGATGGTGGCCTTCTATTTATGAGATAGAGCAAATTACTACTTTTATGCAAATATCTGAAGAGAAACCTACCTTGCGCCCTGTGTGTTGATCTAAGCTTTGAGCCCCTAGTCTGAATTGAAAGCGCTGGTACAACTCACTTTTTACTTGAACATCTAACTGACAATTACTTTCTTGAATCATCATGCCAAAGCGAGGTACCATTGCCGTGGAAGAGGCAATTATTACACCGTCAACAAAATGGCTACTTGAAGAAACCTTCTCAATTCTCAACCCTGGCGACAGCAGCAACAAAGCGCTCGAAGCCCACGCTGCTAAGCTGCTCGACATCCATGACAAGCGCCTTGCAACCATGGATGCTGAGGGTGTCGAGTACATGCTCTTGTCGTTGACTGCACCGGGATGCCAGGGAATTACGGACCCTAAACTCGCAGAGAAAACAGCCAAAGAAGCCAATGACTGGCTAGCATGCGAGGCCGCCAAAAGACCAGAGAGGTTCGGTGGTCTTGCAGCTCTCTCGATGCATGATCCCGAAGAAGCAGCGCAGGAGCTTGAGCGAGCAGTCAAACAATTGGGGTTCTTCGGGGCACTTGTCAATGATTATCAGAGTGTCGAGGGAGGATCGGGAAGAGAGTACTTTGATACGGCCAAGTATGATCCGTTTTGGAAAAAGGCTGAAGAATTGGATGTTCCGATTTACTTGCATCCGAGATACGTCTCGATCAAAGACCTTCAACCTGGGTCGCTGTATGGAGATCGGCCTCATCTTCAAGGCGCAGCTGTGCAGTTCCATTTGGATCTTTCATACCATATCTACGCACTTTGCTCATCTGGTAAGTAACCAAGGCTTGAATCTACCATTTGAGAGACTGACATCGCGACAGGAGTTTTTGACAAATTCCCAGGCGCCAAGATAGTCGCTGGGCATTTGGGAGAGAAGTATGAACCTGTTCACTGGTAATAACCGTTTACTGACGCCGATGTGCAGTATACCTCTGAATCTCTGGAGAGCCAGCCACTGGTATAACAAACCCAGCAAAAAGGCCACGCGCCCGTCAAAGGAGGATTACAATTATTACTTCAAGCACAATGTCTACATCACGACTTCAGGAAATTTCTTCACTCCTGGCCTGAAGCTTTGTATTGAGACAATTGGGCTCGACCGATGCATGTACTCTATAGGTAACGACCATTAGATAAAAGCGACTAGAGAGTGAAGCTAATATCCTGACAGATACACCATATGACGACATTGAAGAAGCGCAGGCGTGGTGGAGGACAGTGGACTTGAATGCTGACGTGAAAGAACAAGTTGGAAGGACTAACGCGATAAAGCTGTTCAAGCTTCCGTTGGAGTACTGAAGACTTAGGGAGAAGCAGGGATCTTGGGTTTCTCGGGCTATCGCTTCAATGGTTCCGAGTCGGCGAGACTCCCCCGGCTTTGTCGGATGAAGCCGAAGGAACGCTAAGCAGTATCTGTGGGGTATTAAGACAGCATCATATATTGATAGATACGATGACACATGAACGTGGTAGTCACAGTCAAACGCGAGCCTGACTGAATATCTCATTCTCATCATCACTCACCATGGCAATCATCACAAACACTCCGTCATCCCACCAGGCCGCTGTCTACGACAAGCCCGGCGAACTCAGTACCAAGGTGGTAGCTATTGAGACTCCCAGCCCATCTGCAGGAGAAGTGCTGGTGAAACTGTAAGTCTCAGCGTCAGATCATGAACACGAGCTGACAAGAACAGCTCTCATTCTGGTGTTTGTCACTCAGACCTTTCCATCATGAAGAACTCTTGGGGGCTGCCATTTTCGCTTCCTGATAGTAAGTCTTGTTCCAAGATGGCATATGTACTTCTCTGATGTGATGGATCTAGCTCAAATTGGTGGTCATGAAGGCGTCGGGACAGTTGTTCAGATTGGAGAGGGTGCAGATATACATGGCTTCGCGATTGGAGATCGGGTTGGAGTGAAATGGTTGAGAGATATCTGCGGAAGTTGTGGTATGTGACTTCGCCTTCCATTAAATGGCTGACTGACACGTCTTGAAGTCTACTGCATCGCTGGAGAGGACGGCCTCTGTGCCAAACAGTCTGTGTCTGGCATGTTCAACCCAGGGACATTCCAACAATACCTCACTGTACCAGCTCGATACCTTACACCTATTCCTGACGGCGTAAGCTCTGAAGTAGCTGCACCGATGCTGTGCGCGGGGTTGACCTCGTACGCGGCGCTGCGCAAAGTGACAGCCAGCCCAGGCGATTGGGTTGCTGTGTCAGGCGCTGGAGGAGGCTTGGGACATCTCGTAACACAGATAGCCGCAAGAGCCTTTGGTTATCGCGTCATTGGAATTGATCAAGCAAGCAAGGAAAGTGTTGTGAAGGAGAGTGGTGCTGAGATATTCATTGATGCTGCGACGCCGAGTGAGGAATTGGTTTCGCATGCCAAGAAGCTCACCGACAACCTCGGCGCCAACGCGGTAGTCGTATGTGCATCCAGCAACGCAGCATACTCCCAAGGCTTGGAGATGCTGAGACCCGGTGGAACATTAGTCGGTGTTGGAATGCCCGGTGGCAAACCCGTCGCGATTGCAAGCGCCATGCCTGGACCGATTGTTCAAAAGCAGCTGAAGATTGCTGGATCGATATTAGGGAATCGCCAGGACGCGATTGATGTTCTGAATTTGGCGGCTAGAGGCGTGATTACTGTGCATTATCAGACAAGGAGGCTGAGTGAGTTGACGGAGGTCTTTGGGGAGATGGAAAGTGGGCGTCTCTCGGGAAGGGCTGTTTTGGATCTGCAGAGCTAATGCAGGATCCGTTTAGGAGTAAAGTCTATTTCTGGTAGAATCTTTAGCTGGCAGGGATGCAATACAGAGAAAAAGATCAAAGGCAAAGTCTAAATGAAACCTGTCAGAAACATCTCACAGCAATAGAGTAGTTTCAATGCCAAGACTGAGTGGGCAGTGTACGCTGCCCGAAGTCTGTTATCAAGACACGTTGCTATACGGAGCATTGAGCTGTCTGGCTAAAAGTGTCTCGGCCCTTATCACCTTGCAGCGCCTAATGTTTGTGGGTCCAGCTAAAAACTCAGGATAGAGCTCTTTGCAAATCGCTGAGCTAATATAAGCAAACATTGCCTGGCTGGCCTACAACTTACAAGCATTAGGTGGCTTAAAAGTAGATATATAGAAGAGTTTGTGTTGCAGATCGCAACATAAACAGGCAAAAGCTAGGCACAGGACGGACGCTATATTAAACCTCCGTAGAGCGAAGTCTTGTAGAACGGGACGGAAACCCACTATTCCCTGGATCTAAAGTTTATTCTGCAGCTGAAACCGGGGCAGGATCCCCCGTACGGTATACGAGATAAATCTATTATAAGCGAGGAAGTTCTGCTATAAGATCTGCCTAGCCGGCCGGAAGTAAACGGAGGTAGCACTTCTCCCGCTTAGTCACAACGATCTGCATCTATCTTTCGGCCCCCGGCTCCACACGATGTTGCACGGTCTGCTACGCCTCACGATTACGCATTGTGTTTCTAATGCGGAGTGTGTCCTTTGCCAATCGAGCTGATAGGCTACAGACCCCTGACGGCGGAACGATTGCTGACGTCTCCCCGGCAGTTGAAGCGTTTAAAGTTGTATGGCGAGGTTGGCCAGTTGGGCACTGTTTTGTTGGCACAGAAACTGACTCGGTTTCACTGGGGTTTTGATCTTTGTTTTGGCTCAGCCCTTTTTTTTTTTCTGGGATAGGATTCATTTGTCGACATCTAGGGCTCTGCAGGTGATAAATATCTCTGCTGGTTCTCACTTCTCATCGAGTTGATTGATAACCAAACATTGAGTATTTACAGTGTCTCTACCAAATCACCATGTCGTCTTCCAGTTCACAACTCCCCAGCCCCCCCACGACAGCATGTATCGGTTTATCCGCTACAATCATTATCGTCTTCATTTCTTTGTTATTCCCAGCGGTATACGTGGCGTATAGACACCGAGAGATTGGCAAGTCGTGGTTTCCACCGTTTATGTTCTTTTTTATGTTTCGGATCAGTTCCGAGATTTATTACCTATCACGGCTTAACGAACCTGACACTCCGACAACATACGCTATGGTGGCCGCTGGTGCCAGCACCGGTACTTTATCAGCTGCCATTATGGGCTTGATCTACGAAGCGTATGTGAACATTCTACCCTCCCAGATGTTTTTGATGGGGACTGATGCTGCTCTAGTTTGAAGCTCCCGCTGTTCCCATACAGAGGCCAACGAAACCGAATAGTCATGGTGGCGATGAATGTAATATATGCCGTCGGAACGGTCGTAGGAGCATACGGCGGAACGAGAAATACATCGATGCCGGAAAACGTAAACAACGACGCTATGGACAAGACGGGAAACGTCATCATGTTTCTTGTGATGATTGGCACTCTGGTCTGGTTATACCCTGCGGGCAAGCACATCTACTATGCGCGACAAGATATAAGCTATCGGTCTGCTGAGGTGCTGATGATGGGTGCTGCGCCTGCCACAGTCCTTCAGTTGATTCGCATGAACTACGACCTTATCTACTCATTTACGCACATCGCCATCTTGCATCCTACGACAGGTTGCTTTGCCATCAGATTTATCACCTTTTCCCTGCAGTTGGCCATTGTTGGAATAATAATCACTGCCGCTTGGTTCACTAGAGATGCAGCGGATGTGCGCGGAAGGCTTATCAAAACAGATAGCAACACTCAGCTGGTTTGAGTTTCCGACTACGCTGAGAACATCATGGTCTAGGGGAGGACACGCCTGACTAAGGAGCTGGCTCCAGGCAGGGCAAAGGGCCATGTTAGCTGGTTGCCAGTTATTATGAACCCACCAGTGGAGGATAAATGAGATGAAACTTGAATCAAATGACGAATTGCCATATCGGGATCTTGAAGTATCCTCAACAGACATCAGCGTTTCGCTTTGAGCGAAAACAAACTTTAGGTAGAGTAGACTTTTTCCACAGACTATCGTATTCCTACTTTGTTTTCGCGATACTGGTCTCTTATCTTGTGGGTACGACTCCTCTCACTTGTTAAATATAGTATAGCACGGCGTCGGTGAGCACTGGCGACATCTGACTATGTGGGTCAAAGCCAGGCACTCGCTTGATATACGGAGTAGACATGATCCAAACATGGGTCCAGAACTTCGAATAGAGGGACCTTACTCACCTATTATTGAGAAGACGTCCTCAACTCCACCAAGACCCACCAAAACACCATGCAACCGACAGAACAATTGGGGCATGCAGACCTTCGTTCCTTGGAGGACGCCATTTCCCGTTTGAAGCTGGAGGTGAACGGATACAAGGAGCTCTATCCAGCAGTACCTTTCTGGCAGCCTGTACCGGCAAAGGAACAATCCGAGCAGCCGAGACTCAGCCCTTGGAAGAGGCCTTGCTCTAACTTAGGCTGAACTCGGGGAAACCCATACGGGGACCTCTATCTAGAAATAGCTCTTCTGCAAGCTCCGAAAGAAGCGCGTCTGGACATCGTTGAGGAACTGTTGAGAAAGGTTATTGACGCGAATATCCGTGGAGGCGACGAACAGACGTCACTTTCTCAGGCGACCGAGCTCGGATTTCAGGGGATGGTAGCGAGCCTGTTACAACAGGGTGCTTCTATGGACAAACCGGATGAGAAGGGACAGACGTTGCTATGTCGGGCCTCTCTCGGTGGCAACACCGAGGTTATATCGCTTCTCCTTCCCAGCGGGCGGCGCAGATGTCGAGTTGGCGGACGACGAGGGATGGACTTCTCTGATGGTCGCGGCTGAACGGGGCCACGATGAAGCTGTGGCTCTGCTGCTGAAGCACGGAGCAGACCCAAATGCCAGGGACAACGACGAGTTTACGTCGCTTTTGCACGCCGCTATGCTTGGATATCTAGGCATCGTAAACCGTCTTCTTGATGCCGGCGCTGACCCCACTGTGCAAGACGAGTCGGAGAGCCTGACTGCGATAAGCTGGGCAGCGCAGAGTGGCCATACAGATGTCATGAAGCTGCTGCTTGAGCGAGGGGCGGATCCTAACTTGGACGATCGTGTGCTTCTATGTGCATTAAGCGGGAGTGAGCCCGATGACTTTTTAAGGATAACGACACATTGGTAGAAATGCTCGTCTAAAACGGCGCAGACGTCTTTATGGATCGCTGGTCAGACAAACGACCTCTTGTCATCGATACCAGGAAGGGTCGTTGCCGCACTGTCGACATATTTCTGGAGGCGAGCTACTTTTTAAGGACTGTTCGCCAAGAGCACATTTGGGATGCTATCATAGTCGCTGCTGAGGGAGGTCATGAAGTAATTCTGGAGAGATTGATGAAGGATTATGATATGGATGAGGCGGAGAGGCAGACAAAGTGGGAATGGGTTCAGAAGTCTCAGTTTGGTGACTCGTTGGAGCTGTTAAGACCTTACTTTGAGTCTGGTGCGTAGGGTCGCCATGATAGGAACTAGAATTAATAAGCCTTGAGATACATCCCTTGTTGAAGGTATGATACAAACTTCTCGGAATTACAATATAATCACGCTTATGGAATAGAGTGTTATAGACTCGAGACACATGGCGTTTGGAGGGCAACTCCTTTTAGGGTCGTAATGAAAGATGGTGAATGGCTTGCAATTGCCGCTATTTTATGCCGAGCTCATGCTTCCCCGCGTTTTTGGCCATACACAAACTTCACAAAGCGATAAGCTGTATTGCCTGTGGCGCTGTTAGTGAAAATGAAGTTCATCTTTTACGTTAGTGCGACCCAGGTGCGGGGGAAACCCTGGTCAGTTGATAGGGGGGGGTCGATTAAGCCTAACCGATTACCTACACGTTGCAGCTCAGTTCATCACCCCCGCAAACTCGTGGCGATCTAGAGTCTGGGGTAGTGGAGACCCCGGCAAACCTCCTCTCTCCCAGGTCGCGACTGTTTGTGAAAGCGTCTACCTCTGCTCATTATCCATAGCCAGGCCACGGTGCCGCCAGACATCATGTCAACACGAAGCTCCAAAGTCACCAAGAAATCGAGGGTGAGTCGGACGGCCATCAGCTGCGACCGCTGCAAGTCAAGAAAGACAAAGGTAACTGTTCTCGAGTCTATCGCAATGTGCATCTTACTAACCTTTTCTCCAAGTGCAATAAACCTGGTACGTTGACTGCAACGCTCAGATGATACAAGACTGACGTCGAGTGAAGATGCCGATGGCCCATGCGACTACTGCCGCAGCATCGATGAGGTTTGCTCAGTGGATATGGAGAAGCGGCGGCAGAAGCCCTTTTACTTTGTTTCTGAAGAGGAATACCGTCTTCTGCGTGAGCTTTGCAGTAACTGTTTTCCGGATGAGGAGTTGACGATACCGAATCTGCGACGATTGATTGACGAGAATAAAAAACCGGTGTTCAAGACCCAGACTGACATGGCAACGCCGACGATGTCTCTGATTGAGGTATCGGCAGATACACCCCTCATAGGAGATGAACCAATCGATCAAGGGGAGGCTTTAATTCCAGACGTAGAAGTGAGCCAACCTGAGGAAGAGGAAATATTATTGCCAGAGATCGTCAACCTTCATCAAGACCTGGGCTGTCTGCTTGCCGACACTCACGGGGAGTATCGTAAGCTCCCTCGCTATACAAGACCCATAATCGTCTCTAACATGTGCAGGCTACATGGGAGCAGAGTCAGGCGTCAGCTTCAACAGTGCCGTGAGGTCATGGATGCTCAGAATGGGAGCAGAGACGAGAAGCAAAGAGAAGGACAAGGATAAAATACCTGGCATGCTCAAAGTCAGTCCACCTTCAGTCAAGTCTCCTCTCACGGACGCTGTCTCGTCACCGGGAAATGGGTGCCAGTTTCCATCACAGGATTTACTATCGGCTTGTGCAGCTCGATTCTTTGAACAGGTCCACTGCCTGTACTGGATATACTCTGCCGAATCGTTCTACACTCGACTGGAGACAACATACTCTGCAGAGAGTGGGCAAATGACTGCTTCGTGGCTTTGCTCACTTCATGGGATAGTAGCGTTATGCGCTTCTTGCGAACCGTCGCCTAATGGGTTGGTCAACGGACAGAGAGCCCATGACTCATTGGAGATGGCAAAGTCTCTTGTGACGAGAGTTTGTGATGAGGCGGATCTGGACAGTATCAGAGCATTGATAGTGCTGGTATGTATGCCTTCTTGATCCAGAGTCATTACTTACGCAATTATTTACCTCTAGTCTCTGGCTTTTCAGTCCAATGGCTTCACGAACTCTGCATATCTTTACATCGGTCTCGCAGTCCGTATCGCTTTCTCTCTCGGTCTCCATCTTGATAAGTATTCTTCCAAGAGCGGAGTAGTAAGTCAAGCGCATGCGAGACGTCTTTGGTGGACTTTGTATCTCGTTGATCAAGATCTCTCTCTTGCTTTGGGAAAACCAAGCATGAACAGTCCACCGAACGAGACCTCTTGGAAACCGCCTCTACCTTCGGAATTCGTATGTACTTCGCTTAATCAAGCACTTAGAGCCTTTCTAACACGTCTCAGGTTGTCAGCCCAGGCTCACATACGCCGAACGGATATCTCGAACAGTGTATACGTCTCGCTCAGATAACACAGAGCATACGACAGAACCTCTATGATGGGCCTGTCCATGGTGGGCAAAAGCTATCGAGGGCTCACTTTAACGATTCCATGAGTGCGCTGCAAGAGTGGCTAGACCATGTACCACCGCATCTCCATCTATCGCCCTCGGTGTCATTGTCCTACAGACGGTCGATATCTCTGCTTCATCTCCGCTACTGGAGCACCATGATGCTCGTCACCAAACCCTTCCTTCTATGCAACCTATTACAAGGCATCGAGCACGTTGAGGCTGTCAAACAACCGATATTCGCTGCACTTGCTAAAATCTGTGTGTCTGCCGCCGAGTCATCATTTGAGATCTTGGAAAGTATGGTGCTTCACAAGGTAGCTTCCAGTCTAGTTATGGCTGACTATCTGTTCGCCTTACAAGCACTTCAAGTCATTGTAGCTGCTTGTGGACTGTATCACATGGACGGACATCAAGCTCGTGCAAAGCAATGTCTGCGAATATTACTGGCTATCAGTGTATCTGGATACCCAAAGCATCTCATTCCCGAGACGTTGTTCCAGCTACAGCAGTGTGGGCTTGCTGAGGGTGTCGAAGATACATCGAATATCACCATACAACCATCCGAACCTCTAGGATATCCACAGATGGTGACGGAACCCCTGCAGCGGTATGTAGTAGCTATCAAACCTTCATCAGGCTTTACTAATGGATGCTCAGGATATCACTTGACCATAGCACGGATCAGCTAGCGATGACCTGGTTAAACGAGCTCGACATGGCAGATGTCGTTATCGACAATGGATTTCTGGATAATCTGATGGACATCTCTTCAATCTTCCCTTTTGGGTCATCATGACGATGATCATGCTTGGCGTACTGTCTTCCAAGAATAATTATTGTACTATCACTGCCTATCTCTGCTGTAGACCTTACAATGAAACTCCCTTATCTTGACAAACCAAACATTCTCCGTCATGTACTCAGGCTCTCCAGATTCCGTGTCGGGAGCAAAGTCAAAGTGCCGAACTATTTGCGGAACAGCTTTGGACAGCTCCATGAGGCTGATGTTCTTGCCCAGACATGTACGAGATCCCTGCCCGAACTATTGGATTGAAGCATTAGGATGCGTTACCAAGGTGGATTTGACTTGTTACTCACTGTCATGAAGTACGCTTCACGTTCTTTGACCAGTTCTGGGTAATCAAGCCACCTTTCGGGTCGGAATACGTCGGCATCATGACCAAATACCTTGGTGTTGGCGTGAGCTACCCAAGCATTGATGCCAACGACAGTCTATTAGAGTTAGGTCACATCACAAGGTATCTCTTGACAAGACCAAGTACGTACCCGTGGAGGAAAGTATTGTCCTGCCAAAGTCGCACCATCAGGCGGAACGACCCGGCCGAGGCTGAGTCCAGTGGCAGGATGCATTCGTAGACCTTCTTTGATCACGGCTTGCAGATAAGGGAGCTTACTGGCTTCAGCGAATGTGATCGGGTCTGATACAGCGCCTCGACTCTCGTGGTCCTGGATCTCAGCTCGGAGTTGCTGAAGAACTCTCGGGTACTTGATCAAGTTGAAGATGATTGAAGTCAAGCTGATGGATGTTGTGTCGGAGCCAGCGCCAACATTCGTGTTGCAGACAGAACTAATGTCAGCGTTGGTCATCTTGGCTGGATCCTGCGCTTGCACGCGTAGAAACTTGGTAACAAAGTCTTCTGCCACATCAGGATATGGTGTTTCACGTGTGTTGACCTTGTCGCGCTTCTCTTCCAGTTGAGCATCGGCAAATTCACTAACATGAGTCAGGCCTGATGCTTTCTTTGAGCGCATTTGCCGGCGGAACAGGGTCTTGTGCCACTCCGGGAACACTCCGACGTTGGAACAATAGACGAGGTATTGGCTCAGCGACGACATGATCCCTTGAATATCCTCGCCTGAATCCAAGAAGCCAAATCGTTTGCCGACCTACTATACTTAGTTAAGTGTATTTGAGCTAGGAACAGCTGTGTGTCTCACCGTCATCATGCCTATGACGTCAAAGGCATAGCACTGCATCCAGTGGGATATCTCCACCGAGGTACCAGACCGGGCAAACTCTTCTAATCGATCCCGAAGAACAGCGGAGCATTTATCAATAAAAGGTTCTAGTTGGACTAGGTTTGTCATCGAGTAAGCTGCCGCGACCTTTCGTCTGGCTTGGGCGTGGATATGAGGGTTCGGCTCGACGAAGATGTTGGGGAGGGTACTGATGGGATTGCCGCTGGCGTAATACCA
This sequence comes from Fusarium sp. NRRL 29148, assembly GCA_013759095.1. NCBI lineage: Eukaryota > Fungi > Ascomycota > Sordariomycetes > Hypocreales > Nectriaceae > Fusarium > Fusarium sp. NRRL 29148. The sequence goes on from JABSTL010000318.1 coordinate 21,835, forward strand.
GGGAGACTGCTCAAGGTTGTTAATTGGATCTACTGGTGTCATGCCAGTGTGTGACGGACCTTTGTGAAGCCTCGGCCACTGCCATAGATGATTTTGGCTGCTGCAGGATCGTCGATGCTGTACTCGTTCGGTGCGATGCGTACGATAGGCCCTGGTCTAATGGTTAGATGGATTCAACGCATTCATTGAGCCGACAGACCATGTTTTCTATGGAGATCGATACTGGTCTTGGGGTATGTCCCAAAGTAAACTTGCTTGAGTAGCCATAATCTGGTGAACCTTGCAAGGAAGGGTCCAGGCACTCGTCTCAAGGGTGAACGAATGACTTTGACAAGGGTCAAGATGACCCATCCGAGAGTCAAACAAAGAGCTAGTAAAACATACAGCGACACTGACTTCATGGTTGAAATTGTCAAAAAGATTATTGGTGTCAATTGAATATGTAATTGGGACCATGGACATTCTTCTCTGATCTTGATTACTATATTCTGTCCCAGCGGCAATGGCACCCACCACAAAAGTCTAACATTAGCCGATCGCTTTCTATCATGAGGGTGCTCTCTGCCGATCAAAACCCTGGCGTTTGCCACATTCCCCTCCCCCGCGTCATCGACCTTGTCCTGCGAAATGATGTGGCTGGTTGTCCAAGTACGGAGTCATGCCTCCGATGACCACGGAGCCGAGATCACGAGGCCCAGCCCCTCTTCCGTTTTCGGAGTGTAGATGCCCGGACCTCACCCTGCTTATCGCTATTCAAGCCACCAAATACTCGCTTTGGTAGCCGATGCAACTAATATGAGATGGCAATAAGATCCTCCAAGATGATAAGCATGCCTTTCACTTATAGACCTGATGGGGTAGATAATGCCAATCACATGCGAGGCAAGTCAAACAGCTGCATGCCCTTTTTCTCATGAACCTGGTGACCTTGAACCCGCTCCCTATAGATGCTACTATTCCTATTAGACATGTGATTGCGCAAACGTTCCGATGCAGTTATTGTCTAGTACTATAGCCACATGTACATAACGCACGCCTATCAAACAGCCCAGTCATCAATAACCCTCGCAGGCGGAGCGCTGCTAGCTGGTTCCCTCCACTTAGGCGCCTGCAAATCCTCATCCGCCACCTGCCTCCCCGTAACAGGATGTACATAGTGAAACGGCACAACCCTAGTATCAGGCCACAAATCCCCGCCCTCCCAAAGCTCATCCGGCCCCTGCGGATTCGCCGGATACGTCTCCTTAAACAAGGGCACAAACTTGTCAGCATCCTGCCATCCCTTCTCAACACTCCCGTGCCAGAAAGGGTGGTACCGCAGACGGAAGATCTTCCACACCCCGTCCTCTTTGATGTACTCGTTCTCGTAGACACCGCCCTCCCACCATTGGCGCTGGCCGCCGGGGTATTCGGGGTTGAGGGTCTTGTGGGTGCCGGCGCTCATGAGGGTTCTGCCCCGGTATTTGGCGGTGTTGGTGCCGGGCTGGAAGTCGACTACGTCTTGACCGATGAAGTGGTCTAGAAGCCAGCCGTGGATGGGGCCGTTGCGGCCGCCGACGAAATAATTGGACCAGCGGTCGATAAAGAGACGACGAATAGAGTCTTTACCTCTGAAGCGGCCATTTAGGAATTGCACGTATGCGTCTGGCGAGTCTGAGAACAGATCCACCACCTTATCGTGTTAGTCATATGGAAGCTGAGGTCACATTGGTTGGAGCCGGTGCATACCTCTTTGTAAAGACATTTGTCAAGGTAATATCCGTAGATATGCTGCAGTTTCCGTACATCTGCCTCAGCTGCAGCACGTAAGGTCAGCCATGGCAAATAAATTAAAAGAGTGGTTATTACCTGTAAGCTTCTCAATCTTGGTCTCCATAGCCTGAAGCTGCTTCATGACACTTTCGGTATCCATGGTGCCAGTCATTTCGCTACTCTAGCGACGTGTCAAGTTGGTATGCTGAAGAACAGGGAACTCAAGGTACAGTAAACAATAGCACTCTACGGAGAGGTACCTTGTGAAGCCCATTGGATCTCCAGGAGGTCTTATACCTATAGACTAGCTACATCGGGAGTGGCTGTCAGCGTCCACTGAGAGGGGGAGATTATCGGCCTTGACATTTCGGCTGTTGTGTTCTGTCGGATGCATACCGCCGATGGTACCAAATTCACCACTAACCCTTGTAAAGCTGGGGAATGCAACTCTAAAGCCAAGCCAAAACTTGCTATCGCGCCGAGTGCTAGATCGCGGGGTAAAGATCTGGGGAAGCGAAGCGACGCCCCTAACAGAGCCTAGAACGTGCAGCGTTGGTGATAAAAAGATATATCACTGATCCTTCCTCTCCACTTCTGATGCAAGGACAAGCCCACAGATACAGATCTGCCTCTTTCACTTAGCATCACCTTCAATTTCTTGACTGACAAACTCTCGTCAACATGGAGGCACAACAGGCCTCAGCTAGAGGTCAGCTCAATTCGCTATGGAGCGAGAAGCGACTGATTGCCATTTGCTTCTTCATTGCCTTGGCTCAGTTCCAGTATGGATTTGACTCAGCTGCCGTTTCTGGCTTCCAATCCATGCCGGGCTTTCTCATCGTCTTTGGTTATGTTGACGTAAGTTTATTATTTATCCATTCCCCCTACACGACGATTGAGTGAATGAATGGATGGCCTGACCGAATCTCTGAACAGCCCACGAACCCAATCGGTTACAATATCACCACCAAAGTCCAGACTCTTCTACAGAGTCTCATCAGTCTCGGTGCCCTAGCAGCATGCATCCTCATCTTCAACTTTGGTCGTTTTATCAGCCCTCGAGTTGGTCTCTGGATCGCTTCGCTTTTCGGCATTGTCTCCGTCGCCGCACAGATGGGAAGCACGCATCTCGCCGCATTGTACTTTGGCCGTATCATGCTTGGATTCTCCAACGGCTTCTACAGTACCTTTTCGGCCGTCTATATCGGAGAGTCGACACCGGCGTATCTTCGAGGTGCAGCTATCGGCTTGGTCGTCCTGCAGATTAACATCGGTGCTCTTGTCGGTATTGCTGTCGATAACGGAACTCAGGGCCTGCTCAGTCGTCTGTCATACCAAATCCCTCTGGCCGTCATGTTTATCGTTCCAGTCATGATGTCTGTAGGACTCATATTCCTACCGGAGACTCCTCGCTATTACATCTCCAAGGGTCAGGACGATAAGGCTGAGGCTGCGATTCGAAAGCTACGGGGTATAACCGATGGTGAGAGAATTCGTGAGGACATTATGATTATGAGGAATGCGTGGTTGGAAGAGACTGAGATGTGTTCTACTACTCGGCTACTTGACGCTTTCCGTGGCACCGACTTGCGACGCACTCTCCTTAGCATTGCGACAGCTGTTGGCCAGGCTAGCACTGGCATCTACTTCATCGCAGCCTTCTCGGTCTACTTCTTTGTTCAGGCTCGAATTGGTTCACCGTTCAAGTGGGTCATGGTATCTCTCGCCATCGCCCTCACAGGAAATATGCTCTCTTTCCCCGCCATACGCTTCTTCAACCGTCGGCATCTTCTCCTTGGCACATCCCTTCTCAACGCAGGGTTGATGTTAGGTATGGCGGTTGCCTACACTGTCTCTCCCGTGGGCTCTCCAACTGTTGGAAAGGTTCTTGTCGGGTTGAGCATTGTCTTTACCTGGGTATATGGTATTGGCCAAGGTCCTGTACTATGGGCCCTGCAAACTGAGATACCCTCTCAGCGACTTCGAGCGCAGACTGTTGGCTTCTCCCAGGGCACAAGCTTCTTGGCTTCATGGCTGTGCTCGTATTGTACGCCATATTTCATCAATCCCGAGTCACTCAACTGGGGTCCCAAGTATTGTTACATCTGGGCTGGCAGCAATTTTATCCTGGCTGTGTTTACATATTTCTTCATTCCGGAAACTAAGGGCCGAAGCTTAGAGCAGCTGGATGAACTGTTCGAGAAGAGGATCTCGGCCTGGAAGTTCAAGCGTTATGTCACCGATCTGCAGCAGGCTGATACAGATAATTACGTGGGTCGAATGGATGCGAACGAGAAGGCGGGTGTAGTCCAGGTGGAACATAAGGACAACTAGTGGACAGGTAAATCTCGACACGTTGAAGTAGCCATCTTAATGTCTTTTGGTGATGTCATCCACTTTGCAAAGTTTGAAGCCAGCTCTTACTATGTTTTACACCCAAACTGAGTACTCACCAATCAGCTATTCCAAGCATTTAAACTCAAACATCGCCACTAACTATTATAATTATACTAATTTCTATATTGCCCTGATGTTATCTCTTCAAGTGCCTGCGTCTCTGCACTATCCATACTTTTAACAAAGGTGCTCGGTTCTCTAATTCCTCACTCGCTTATATACTAACCGCGGCTCCCATCTCCAGCAGACCATTTGGGCAGCCTATTCCTAACTGTTCTCGTGGCCAAGTAATCCATACTGCATAGTCTGGGTCAAGCGGCTCTGCGATGCTTTCTAAAATACGCCAACCCCATCCTCTCATTTACCAAAAGCATTCTAGCGTCTGAACCAGTACTGAGAAGTAACCTAGTAAGACTAGAACGTGAGGGTTTAGTTTCTTAACCTGCTTTGTGAAGTCATCCTCTCAGAACCACAACCAACGCATGACGATGTGCGTTTTCCCATGGGTAATGTTTTGAGGCTCATGAGCAGTTCCAAAAACACCACTAAAGCAGCATGCGAGAGCCTCATAAAGTTCTAGCAGATCTGGAAGTCTTGGGGTGTGGGAGTCTTGAATCATCGTTCTCAGGTCGGCGAGAGGCCTTTCCCAAGCGATATATCCAGCTCTACCTACGGGCGGCGGTATGGCTGAGGCAGCTTTTGTTAGGGAGGGGCCAATCGGACTTGAGAAAATAGGTATTATACCCATAGTCCCGATGACGAAGCGAATGCCGCGGAAGAGATTCCACCAAGAGGTTTCAGAGTCATCGGACTGAACAAGAAGGTTGCCCTTCTTAGGCGGCTTTGAAAAGGCATAGTTGCAAATAAGCACAGTAACAATGTACAAAGCGGAGCAATTTTGGCGATTGATCTGAGGAAGAAGATTGGTGACATGAGACACAGCTTTTGAGTGATGATGCTCGGCCAATTTCTCATACTTGGTCGCTTCCAGGGCTTGAAGCCGTGCTAGATGGAGAGCAGAAACAGCAAGCATCAAGTGAAGGAGGGACTGATTGTCGAAAGCCAGAAGTGGGACCTTGTCATGCCACATGGCATCATCTCCAAAGGTTAGTGATGTCACAGTAATGTAGTGATGATAAAGTCGAAGGTCGTCAACATGCAATGACAAGCTTGGCGACGAGAGCAGGCGGTCCATAGGACTTGGTACTAGAGCTTGAGTGGAAGTACCAGGATCTGCCGCCAAAGCAACGGGCCTGCTTCGCTGCCGTGGGCGAATAGGAACAAAGGTTGTTTTTGTTCCATGCATCCGTTCGTTTCCCTCCTTCTACCAGGCAAACGTCAGCTGACCAATCGCCATAAAGTCTTCGGGCGTACATCTCATTGCTTGCAGAATCCTTCTGCCGAACCCGAAAGTGTCAACTCGCACTGTACATTGTTTGGTGGCATACAGTCATTCACTGGCTGCGGCTGGATGTCAGTAAACCTCTATTCTTCTGTTCCATATTTCCGGCGGGAGCTAACTTGTCAACAGTTTTAGGGTAATGAAGCGTGGGGAGGTCCGCGAAGCATACGGTATCGAAGGTAGCGGTATGGGAGACTGCTGCGCCTCATTCTGGTGTCTTTGCTGTGCGCTAGTCCAGCAGGAAAAGGAGGTCAAGTCCCGACAAACTTGCGTGCTGCGAGACCGCTGGTTACCAACCTAAGAAAGATGGAATGCATATGCCTTGAGGACCTCCCTTGAAAATATAGTTACGGAGTAGTGTTAATACATAGTAATTACATATACTTTAGCTTACGCGGAGGCATATATATAAGCAAAGCATCAAGACATGTACTATCAGTATTTATATAACTATATTAGTCATTTTTAACAGTATCTAGCATGAGCATGGTCTTGAGGAAATGTCGACTTTGCAGACAAGATAGCTGGAATTACTTTACTGCCTTACTGAGTTCTCAAAGTTGCCAACTCTTCCTCGGTAACCTCGCCATCAAACTCCTGCATCTTGGGCAACTCCTTCAATCCCTTCGCTGTCGCAGAGACACATCGACTGAGAGGTGTTCCATACTTAAACATTCCCTCACTACCAGGATTGAACCAATCCTTCTCAAGAAACTCGCGATCTAGAGTTCCAAGGTACAAATGAAAGGTGTCCCTCCATCCATCAGGCAGTTTTCCATCAGCGCAATATTCCGGCTCAAGTTTAAAGTGGTAGCACAGCTGCGTTCCGCAACGACCACAGAAGCTGCGGGATACGTCGGAACTGCATTTGACGGAGTGAAAGAAGCGCAGCCAAGTTTTGGTCTCTCCCGTTGCACGGAGAGCTTCCATGGCTGGGACGTATGGAGGGCGATCCGCGTCTGCTTTTGCAGCGTCGTAGTCGGCTGCAAGGACATCTAGGATTCGACCAGATACGATATCTGATTCAGATGAGGGTGGCATTGCGGAGACGGTGAGCATAGGAGCTGGGATGTCAAGTACGCCAACTGCAAGGAACGAGCCAGTCGATCTACGGCAGTCATTGCAGTGGCATGTCAGGGCGCCTGGGAGTTTGATCCCCAAGGCTGCAGGCGCGAAAGGGTTCAATGGACGATCTTCCACTGCATGGATGTCAATACGATAGCGGATGGCGCCGCAAGAGCAGCCACCGGTAACTTTGACGGGATCGTTGGGGAGAGGCATGTTGATTGAGAGTAGAAAGATGATTTGAACTTTTGGTTACAGATTCACGATATGATGTAGAGTCTTATAATCTGATTCTGACTCTGTTTGTTCAATTCACGATAAATCCCGAAGCTGAAAACTGGCCAAGGCTCATGACGGTGAGGCGCTCTTGGCAGTCTTCGCTACTGGTGGACTGTTGTGATTTCGCGACATTATTACCATAACAATGCAAATTATCTACAGAGCATGAAGTTTTGGTACGCCCCGTGATCACCCAAGATCACTTCAGGCAAGGTCGCGACTTGAGGTGTTTGAATTGACTGGATCGCTTGGGTTTAAAATGGCATTATTACTGCCAAGCTTGATTCAACCACTGAAGAGCCAGAGCGCGTGTCCACAGGGCGCAATGAAATTCCGCCGTGCTTATGCGTTACGAAAACCGTGACAGAATACGAGCAATTGCCTGATCAAAATTCACGACGGCTAATCGGCTCGTGATGTCATTATTCATTTGCTGTGAACGTGGCGCTGGAGGGCTCAGACCGAGCTGAACGGTACGGTACGGTACGTAAGTACCAAAGGGGAAAAGTAAGCTTACTTCAATGGAGAAATGGTCATTGGTCAGTCCTCGCAGCTCGGTCTTTACCCCTGCGTTGCTATCGATAAGGATTACACTGTGTTACCCTGAACTCAAAGACCGAGCGGGATCTGCAAAATGTGCCCGTTTTTTTAGATTGCTCAGTCTTTAATAATTCGTCATCGTAAAACTACTCAATAGCTTTTAATAAGTGAAAGGATTCCAATGCGACGTGATTACTGGTTTTCATCGTGGCTGAGCATCAGGACATGGCTCAGATGTCTTTTATTGGATCCTGAGCTCTGAAGATGCAATCACGTCTGTAGCCTTACGAAAAACATCCCATCGAAACCGGCAGTTTCGACACCATAAATATCCTGAGTGCAACCTCAGTTATTTTTCTATCTCATCCCACTACTGAACAATATCTTCCATTCATCCAGCACACAAAATGCGTCTTCTGGCTCTCCTCGCCTTTCTCAAAACTTCGCGGGCCCTGCTTATCCCTTCTCCACCAGGCCCCTATGATGTCGCTGTCAGAAACTTCGAGTTGGTTGATACAAACCGTATCGACACATTTGCACCCAAGCCCAATATGAAGCGCCGCCTCATGGTCTCGGCCTACCTCCCTATTGACGCCCAATGCGGCTGCAAAGATGAAGTTGTATCATATGTGCCTGCCCTTACTGCAGAGGCGTATGGCAAGGTAGCCGGAGCTCTTGGTCTACCCGACAACATAGTCAAGGATTTCGAGATGAAGGTCTGCAAAATCTCAAGTGTCAAGCCAAAGAGATTTCACAAGCCGCAGAAGGATTACCCCGTCGCGCTTTTCTCACCTGGTTACCAAGGTTCAAGGCTTGTGTATGGGGCCATGGCGAGGTCGCTTGCAAGTCTTGGGTATATCATTCTTACTATGGACCATACTTATGAAGCTCTTGTGGTTGAGTTTCCTGATGGGACGGCTGCAACTGCGGCTGAGTTTCCGGACAACATGAACTCGACATATCGACAGCTCGAGGTAAGTTGTTCATTAAGCTCTAAGAAGGACAATATTAACTTCAAACTACTAGGTCCGAACTAAGGATGAGTCGTTTGTCATCTCGCAATTGTGCAACCACACGCTCGTGGAGCAGGTCTTTGGTGACTTCCCTGGTACCTTTGACCCTCACAAAGTTGCCGTGTACGGTCACTCCTTTGGTGGGTCAACGGCCGCAGTCACAGCACAACGCGATCGCCGTGTCATTGGGGGTCTCAACTTTGACGGCCCCATGTACGGAACCGTAGTCGAGGAAGGGCTCAAGTGCACGCCATACATACTTGTTGGAACAAACATGACAGCGGCTGATCCGGTTCCTGGCTGGAATGCTTTCTATGATAAGATTGATGCTGCCAAAATGGAGATGGTGGTGAATCACACGCGTCACTATGCTTTTACAGATGTTCCGCTGCTTTTGACCGAGTTCAAGATCCCTGCCGAGTCAGAAGCCCAGGTCCATGAGGTATTTGGAACACTTGGTGGAAGGAAGGTCGAGAAGGCGGCGAATGAGATTATGGTTGGGTTCTTGGACTTGTTGTATAAGAAAGATGCCAAGAAGCTCAAAGGTATTGGTAAAAAGGATGGAGTTCGTGTTCTCCAGCGTGATCTTGCATAAGCAGTGAGAGCCAAGGTTTATTACTCATAAACACCAGGGGCGGCACTATGGATTCTATCTTGTATACAAGCAAGCAAGCCAGGAAGCACGCGCTTCATGAGTGATTGAGATCAAGTGGTGTTATTGAGAATCGGCCCTTCAACCGCTTGAATAAAAACGCTTGATATGTTCTCGATTGAGCTGAAAGAGTCAGGCCATCACGTTCTTGAGAAAGTAGTGACCGCAGAAAAAGATGATCCCGGGAGGACATTGGGCTCTTCCTATTGAATAGTCTTATCAGTATGATATAGATTCTAACATGAATATCTTGACCAACCTGGGAGTTATTTTTGACCGGCTCCATTGCAAACTGCACAAGTGGACCTTCCTTTGACCCCCGAACCTTTACACTCCTGGCATGTTGTCGCCATCTGATCTGATTGGTATATTGTTTAAGTATGTTTCAGGCTAAGGCATGTAGAAAATGGTGGATGTAGTTTGTCGTAGAGACGGTTGACGGGAGGAAGCCACTTATATGAGTCCAGATTGAGGCCCCCCAGGTGGAGACAGCACATGACCAAAAGCGGGGTAGAAGCACATCTATTTATGGAAGCAGGCAGGCAGGGTAGCCAAGTCTTGCTATCGTTATCTTGTGAGATAATAGATTTGGCTTCTCTTCAACTTGACTGGGTTGAGCTGGGAGATGCGGGCCATCGGGTTGTGGACAAAGTGGATCGAACTAGGTTCTGTGCCCACTTACATCCTCCAACCAGAGCACTGTTACTCCAAAGTCCTCTGGGGGAACGGAAACCACTTGAGAATCATTCGCCCAATTGGGCCAATGGTATTCCGGAGCATTGACGGGGTCCTCTCGGTCTTTGAAGAAAATCCGTCGGCTAAGTGACCCCCACTGTTCCGATAGTCTGACCCCGTTGATTCCGATGCCCCATCCGTTCCGATATCCCGCCACACCAGGTCCGGTACCCCATGGGGAAGATCTGGTGAGTGTTGTAGCTATAAGGAGCTGTCACTTCCAACGGCTCGACAGGAGTTCAGATGTATCTATCGTCGACCGATGCCGCTATGTATATCGCGAACTATCTCAGTATACCATTATTGGCCGGCGCCTTACTTGCGGGCATAGTCCTGTATACCTTGGTCAACGCCTTCAAGTCTCCTCTTCGCGGCTTGCCTGGGCCATGGTACACCCACTTTACTCACCTCGTACTCAAATATCAGATCCTCACTGGCAACCGCGTTCATTACATACATTCATTGCATCAACGCTACGGGCCAGTCGTGCGCGTCTCGCCAGGAGAGGTTGCTATCAGTGACCTAGAAGCGTTTTCGAAAATCCACAAGATTGGTTCTGGTTTTCTCAAGTCGGCTTGGTACGATGCCGTAACTCCCGACCGAGAGCCAGGTATTTTTGTCATGAGAGATCCCCACCAACACGCTGCCAGAAGACGACTATTTGCACGAGCTTTCAGTGTCAGCTCGTTATTAGCGAATTGGGAGTCGGAGATCAGACAAAAGGCTGAGCTTGCGGTGAATAGCATCAATCGGGATGCTCAAAGTACTGGGGCGGATGTGTTCAAGTGGTGGACTCTTATGGCAACGGATGTGATTGCTCATCTCTCATTTGGAGAATCGTTTCGAATGCTGGAGCTAGGCAAGGTATGCCATCTTTGCCAAGTTCCCACCAACCCTGAGACTGACTTACTGTAGCAAACTCCTTACATCGACGCGATCCAGTCCGCACTTCTTATGAGCGGCATTCGTGCCGAACTATCATGGATCTATCCTATTCTCCGGCGTCTCCCTTTCCCAGGCTTGAAGAAGTTACTGAACGCCGACAACGTCGTCTTCGAGCACGGTTCCATAGCTGTACGAAATATGCAAAGTGTAGGGGATGGGCTGAGCAAGGCGAATCTGTTCAGCCAAATGCTTGCAGAGTCTGACAGCCAGGAAAAGACAAGTCTATCCACATCAAGCGTGCAGCAAGAAGCGAGCAATCTTATCGTTGCAGGATCGGACACTACGGCTGTCACATTGACGTATCTCATCTGGGCCGTTCTCAAGCAGCCCCAGCTCCAAGCTGAATTGGAGCGTGAGATATCAGGGCTCAGTGATGAGCTGACCTTTGATGAGCTTAAGAGTGCTCCGCTTCTCAACAGTGTAATTGAAGAGACACTTCGTCTCTATGGTGCAGCTCCTGGTGCTCTTCCACGCGTCGTGCCTAGCAAGGGCCTCGACGTCTGTGGGCACCACATCCCTCCTGGTACTGTCGTCAGCACTCAAGCGTTTACATTGCACCGGAACGAGAACATCTTTAACGATGCACAGAGGTATGATCATTCCACACTACTCTAAAAAAAAACTGCGCACTAACATAACAACAAGATTCGACGGTCATCGTTTTATGGACAAGTCCACACTCACAGGCGCACAAAAGGCTGCCTTATCCCCATTCGGCGCTGGATCACGAATCTGTATCGGCCTACACTTGGCTTGGATGGAGCTTCGACTTGGTGCCGCGCTATTTTTCCGTAAATGCCGCGGCGCGACACTAAGCCCTGAAATGACTGATGAAATGATGGAGATGGAGAACAGGTTCTTGATTGCGCCCAAGGGGCACAAATGCATTGTCAAGGTGTGATGTTGAGAAGGGGAAAATAGGATACTGGTCTGTTTTCTGTGGTCCCCAGCGCCCAGCGTTGACATGACATGAATACTCGAGATATTTTGAGTTCACGGAGGCCGTTGTTGTGCTGTGCTTTGAATTCTTGCCTCTGATTGAAGCTGGAGGATTAAATTATTTTCGTATCGGCGTGAAAAGAAACGCCCAACTGAGATAATAAAATTGCGCAGCCCAGGCTGCCTTCTGATTAGTGAGAAAACTAACCAAGCTCCAAAGTATGCAGCAGCTAGGCTGAGTAAGGAGTACAACGTCGATTACCGCAGGCCCGGCAGATGTATCATATACGTAGGCCATACTCTCTTTTGAGAAACCAGCAGCTCCGTGGCTGAACCTTCTGTTAGATTAACGGCCCCTGATTGCCAGTGTTAAAAAGGTGGTATTGCTCGCCTGCGAACTCAAATTTCTGTCGCGGTTCTTGCAACACCTCACGCTCATTGACCCGTTGGTTATTCAACCACGTCCACTCATTCCCACGACACGGTGCTCACTTCAATACTTAGCCATCTACTTGGTATCAGCTCAGGTGCGTTCGCTCTGGCGTAGCCATGCAAGCCTTTGACTACTACTACGCTCGCTGCAACGACCACGACTACTGCTGTCGTGAAAGCCGCCACTACCCCTGCGATCACTGGCTACTCTACTTCTACAGTTGCTGGAGAGACTACCACCACGACTGCCCTCCCTAATTTGTCCTCCACCCTCACGCTTAGCCAAGGCTCAACCACCACAGCACTTAACCAAGGTTCTACTACCGCTACTCTTGCTGAAGACACAACTACGACGGAGGCCCTCGAGGGAACTCAGCTATCCGCTATCTTCGCGACAACACCGTGAAGGAAACATATATCGATATATGGGCAGTACCTACAGAACTCCCCAGGAAGGTGGCTCAACCTCCAAGGCCCGCTTCGAACTCGAGCCTGAGATCAACAGTCTCTTCACATAACTCATTGACGGCACCAAAGTCTACCTCTTCACTGTCATTCCCGGCGACCCCAACTATGCCTTCGTGTTTGACACGCCAGCCAACATCGACCCGTATCCTGCTATTTATCACTGCGTTCAGTGCAAACCCGATGCTGATAACTTCCTCAGCTGTGCTTCTGAAAGCGGCTCAACTCCGATTGTTTGGTACTGGGATTCGAGGAATTCCAGGTACTACGGAAACAGTGACACAGACTATGAGTCGCAACCACTTGTGGACTTCAAACTCGGTTACTTCTGTGAGCTAGTGTTCTCTAAGTGCGGCTAATAACGAGGCTGGATAGGATGTGCTATTCAGAAGAAGGGGGATACTTCTGACAGAGGTTTGGCAGAAGGCGGCTGATTGAATAAGGCTTTTGTGTTCCATGTATATAGTAATCGTTCGTGTACCTTTAGACATAATCACAAAATAAGACAGGATATTCGCCCTCCAATCATGTGAACTACCTATACAACAAATCCCGCTGAGAATCATAGAGCTCTCACATGTTTGCTTGCACCCTTTGCGCCAGCCCTATCCGTGCCGTCAGAGTCTGGCTCGCTCGCTGGGTCAAGGCTCGCGGGCTCAGCCAGACGCATTTCGAGGTCCGGGTGCTTGGTCTTCCACCTCTTCATATACCAGACTCCTCCCATTAGGATTGCCCACATAGTGAACTCAAACACTGTTGCCGCTGGGTATCCATTCGGGAACTTTGGTGCCTCAACTGTTGGAAATGTGAAGAGCGGGATCCAAATCTGGTTGCAAAAGCCCAGTGTCATCATGGACGAAATGATGAGTCCGCGTTCGCCGTAGTTCTCCTTCAGGGTGGAGTTGACCCACGAGTACAGAATGGGAGATGCCATGCCTGAAAAGCCACCGAAGTAAAAGGCGACGAATTTGAGACCATCGGGCACCGTCCATATAGATAATACGATGCAGGCGAAGAATACGAATGATGCTTGGAACGTCCACAGACCGCGAAGACTGAGACATCCTGCCAATGTTGTGCCAAGCCAAGAGGAGATGGCTCGGAGAAGGTCGATGAATGTAGGGAGAATATTGACGAGTTCGATGGAGTAGCCAGCGTGACGGAGCCAGAGGGCCATGTAACCAGTCTGATTGGAGGTCAGTTATGCATCGAGCCTTATGATTACGGTTATAAGACTCACCCAATAATGCGCCTGACACAAGAAGATGTAGCACGAGACGCAAATCCACCACATGGGACGGCTTAGAGTATACTTAAATGTCTTCCACGTAATACCCTCCTTCTCGACAGTCGGGATACGTTTGAGAGCGAGAGCATGCTCCTCCTCAGTCATATACCACCTTCTGGGCGATGTAGGCAGTCCAGGCCAAACCACGAATCCTAGAAAAGCGAGAGGTAATGTGATGATGCCTTGTACAATGAACAGCCATCGCCAACCAGCGCGCCCAAAAACGCCATTGAGGTTTCGGTATGCAGCAGCTTGGAGATAGCCAGAGAACATGGAGCCAAGTGAATTGCCCATGAACCAGACACCCGCTCTTTTGAAGAGTTCTTCATTTTTGAACCACGAGCCAACTGCGCCGGCAAATGTCAGTACTCAGCATAAGAACGGCGTCAATGATGGCCGCTGTCAGAGACTTACGGATTAGGTGGGTACCGCCAAATGAGCTGGCCTCGAGGAACCCAGTCAAGGCTCTCAAGATATAAAGTTGCCAGCTATGTCTGATCTCAGACTGACAAAATGCGATGACGGCCCAAAGTATCTGGAGCGAAGGAAGCAAGAACGGTGCACTGCCATGATTAGCTTTTTGATGAGTAGTACATTAGGTGGCGATAGCTGACAGTTTGCCCTTTGTTTGTAGCGTCATGAGCGGAATCTGACCCAAGACATACGCTGTGTTATCTGTATAGAACGTTACCAGATCAGTTCTACCCCTATGAGTACCGGTTGACATGACCTACAAGCGACGACATAGTAGTTCAACTCATTTCCAAAGGCATTTAGATCCTCCCTCATGCCAGAGACATATGCGTTGGTGATGTTTTGTTGTCCAAGGAACTTGATCAAACCGTTAGTAGGAAGCCCCGTTGGATGGCGGGCAATGATAGAGACTGACGCGGCAAAAGACTGGTAGGAGTTAGAACAGCAAATTTTAATAGAATGTGAGTCTTACAGCTCAGAGATCCGAAAATCAGAATGGCGAGGTCAAGCTTGCGGAGAAGTTTCCTCTCTTCTCTGGGATACTCTGACGCTGCATGATTGTCAGCTGATGTTTTCTTGACAGGTCAAATATGAAGAACTCACGGTACCAATCAAAGACGGAGACCACCACTGCCCCGACCTTATTGTTTTTCAAGGTTCCGATAATACCCATCTTCGACTGACGGGAGTAGTATGCTAATTGGGAGCAGGGGCGAAATATGAGCCTGAACATAGTCTTATACTTTCACGTATGCATATTCGCATTGATTTGCAAATATGGCGAGCTTGTTTGCCGAGACGTAGTATTTGCAGGGTTGGTGTCCATTGCGATATGTTTTTTTGGTCCGCGGGGACTGATTTGGGCACCGGATAAGCAGAATGGGTAATCCACAAGGCTATATGCTGTATAGCAGATAAACATATCTTTATGATAGAATATGCATGCCAATGGATCCTATATAGAGGAAAGGGTAAATTGTCTAGACGATCGCATGGCGACATCTCTCCACTTGGGCTACTCCTGTCACTTGTCCAATCGCCGATGGTCTAGTGTGGAAAGGCGGGGAAGCTCCAGTTGACTTATCAATTGCGACATTGACAAGTGCTATAACGCAACTTTCATCTTCCCAGGGTGTCCCATAATTGGGCAAAGTGAGGGTTTATGTGTCGTCTATGTTCTGCGGGGTGATTACAGACCCTCAGTTGCATACTTGACTTGTGGCTGAGAGCTTGAATCAGCAGAGAGAACTTAGTTCATTAAGCAACACAGCTATCGCTACGTCCTGATTGGAATTGGCATAGTGAGAAGGTATACAGAAGATTGGATAGACCAAGTTAGATTGATGCTGTCAAAATGCTGTGTCACCTTGTCAACAATCGGGATTCGATTTTATAAATTCAAAGCTGACGAGCGAACTATATATCCCGCCGCAGTTTTGAGACATCCCTCCTTACTTGTCTTGTCTAAATTACGTTCATCCCTACATTGTGATTCAAGTTGGTCCATATTGTATTACACAATTAAATCTCGACAATGAGCTGTGCAGCCTAGCTTTCGCGACTTGTATATTTGGCTGGCGCTGTTGGTCTTCGTCTTTCGGCCCACTATCCAAGTGTCGGGACGTGAAGTCTATGTTCAACTGCCAAACCGCTAAGTCAGCGGCTAACTACTTCTTCCAGGTGATAAGTGAGATCTCGGAAACCTGTCCATTTTTGTATCCGCATTTACGATGATCGTCTATTGCTTCACACAGCTTTCTGTCTCCTAATTGGCTTTGTCTTACATGACGGAGAACCAAAGTTCCATCACTTCATGTTCCAATGCGGCCAGTGCTGATGATTTTGTCGAACAATATTTTCTCTACGTTCACTCAATGGCCCCCCTCGTCGATGAGGGTAACCTCTGGGACATGTATGCCCAGAACCTCACAGATAAAGCGGAAAGAAGTCTGGATACTGTATTCCAAGTGCTTGTTATACCAGGGTCATCTCAGGTTCGGGTTCAAAGAGAAAAGCTACTAATACATCGCTTTGTTACCAGTTTGTTCCCTTCGACTGCATAAGAAAGCTCGGATACGCAACTCTCCGCAAGGCCAGAGCGGAATTCTACAGGCGAGCAAAGGTAAGGGAAGCAAGTTGGGGTGACATGTCAAGGGAAGTGATGCTGATATGTATGCCCAGCTTCTGTACGAGTTGCATGCAGAAAGTGATCATTTGCCGCTTGCTCAGGCATCAATCCTACTCATGCTATGGTACCCTCCATTACATATGGCGTTGGTTCCCTGCCAGACCTGGTTAAGCCGTGCCGTGCAGCATGCCCGATGTTTGGATGCCGGCGGAATTGCTGCGAGGCCAGATGCGTCAAACAACGGCCAATGGAGCCTCCGCCGTCTCTGGTGGTGCTGTATCATCGCAGACCGCATCATGTTGCTCTCTTCCCGCTGCCGCCCTTTGATCAGTCACTCTACATTCAATTTTGGGTGTAGTACGGCTCTTCAAGCCTCAGATCTTCAAGACGAGGTTTATCGATCGAGCCTCTATATTCCTGCGAGCAAGAAGAGTCTGAATTGTCTCGTGGGGGTATCGACTGTTTTCATGGTGATGCCAACTGACGTCGTTGAACTCACCTTCCCGTTGAAGGGTCTCTCTGTTGCTAAGCGTAACATCGATGTTGAAGAGTCTGTCAGAATCGCAGAATGTGAGAGTGTTATGAGTCGGTGGCTCAGTCATGCCTCAATGGTATTTCCGCCCTTCGAGCAGCCAAATTCTTCCATAGAGAAAAAGCCAACTCTTTACAAATCTGCTGGCCTACACATTGGTATTCTACATATTTACTACTAGGAGGTATCCCCTCCTCTTGCCATTGGCTGTGTATTTCTTTTAGCGCTG
The DNA here is from genome assembly GCA_013759095.1 of Fusarium sp. NRRL 29148. Taxonomy (NCBI): domain Eukaryota; kingdom Fungi; phylum Ascomycota; class Sordariomycetes; order Hypocreales; family Nectriaceae; genus Fusarium; species Fusarium sp. NRRL 29148. The sequence goes on from JABSTL010000318.1 coordinate 39,102, forward strand.
CTGACGCTGAGACGGTCATTCAAGAATCGCCTTGCAGCACTGCAAACTATCTTCCTACCTGAGGTCTACAACCGATCAGATGGGAGAGCCAACTGCGCTGCTCATGACTCGGGACAATTTGCAAGATGCAGTATCAAGCATGTCACAGTTATTCAGCAACCTGAATAGACTTCGACTCGCACGGTGGTTACATGTCAGCGCGTAAGTCAGGATGGATGCACTAGCTGCATTTCGACGCTTCCTAATGAATCTCAACGCAGAATTGGATGTATTTTAGGACGTGACAGCCCAGTTCGCACAGATCATGTACACTGAACTGATAACGCGCTCAATGGCGGTTTCAAGGCCGCGATATCGATAATCTGGAAAACGGCGCTCCGGTATCGTAAGTCTAAAGAGCATCATGAAGCTTTATAGCTTTATTCTAGCACTGTGAATAGAGTGTGTGCTGTAAGCCGACCTGATAGTGTTTTAAATCTTAAGGAAGGCATTCCTCAAGGAAGAATCATAACCTACACCTATCACAGTAGCCCAAACCAGCTCTTCAAGCTTTGTAGGAAATGATAAACTGAAGATTTACTTTTTAGGAGTTCATGGTTGCGTGTGAGGATTCCAAGGGTCCCGGCTGCCATAACCACTTTCTGGATTGTGTGGACAATGACCTCGTCTGATAGCGAGATCACCGGGACAACGTCTATATGCATCTCTGCTAGAATCTTAGTTACATTGCATAGACTCTACTACCTTTCAGCTGAGATGAATACGTGGCTTGCGACCGTTCGACTCGACATCTAAAGAAAGGCCTTACAGGTAGGTAATCATCTAACCTCAGATATTCCATACTATTTTCACTTGGGCCAGGAAAGCGGCAACAAAAGACTAAATAGATAGGTTTATGCCTATTTAACAATAGCAATCTTAAGACTGAGTTTGACTTTAGATACCCCGACTCTCCCTAACCTTTCTAGCTATCAGGCCACAGTAACTACACCCTGGAACTCACCTCAACTTTCACTACAGTACTAGTCACTTGTCACACTATCAAGTTCACCGCCGTCCTTTCCGTACTCATCCCACTGACCGCTGCAGGGCCAGTGTTGACACAGCCAAGGTCCCTCTAGAGCACACTGCTCTTCGCAGAAGTATGTGGCGTCTGAACGATCTTAGCACCCCCCGTTAATCCTGACATTCCGGTTCCGGACATCATACTGAGCGCCCATAACAAGCCACGTATCAATAGCCTGACAAAAATTTGTACAACCAGGATTAGTAACCCAGCAGTCAGCCTTGACATGCCGCTGGCATTTCTCAATCACCAACTCAGCTAAATAGCCCTGCCAGTCGCAACGGTCGCTGACCTCGTAGTCATTCTGTATAGAAAGTCGTTAGCCTGGTAATACTGAGGGGAGAGAACCACAACTTACGTCGTTGCAGAACCAGATGGCAGACTGCCAATTACACGTCATACGTGCGCATGATCTTGCAGGGCCACCGCATCCAGAGTCTCCGAGTCTTTTTAGATGGTCAATTCCTTGGCGCGCGTCACTGACACGAGGGCGCAGGCTTAGGCCTCCGTTTGGGCCCTCCATCGCGAGCAACGCGAGTCTGGGAGGATTAATATGAGATTCAGGGATAATAGTTAGGTGAGCACTCCGAGGAGGGACATACCGGCTGCCTAGCTTCCAGAGCCCGTTTAGTCATCTTGGTGGTGTCGTCTTTCATCTTCTTGTCAGCTAACTCAGCAAAGTTGGGGTTGGGTTTTCGACCTGAGCTAGCACCTCCTGTGGGTAATTCTAGGTCAGCTACGCCTCTATGAGATATGAATTTGGCCGTTGACTTGCCTCAGCTGTCCCTTTGAAAGTGTGGTTCTTGCCGCCCGCTTCATTAGGACCGACCCAAGTCATGGGGACAATAGCATTGCTCTCTGGGATATCTGAGCGGAAGTCAACCGCCTGAGAATTAATCAGCATAGAAATCAACAAATGTGTAGTGTGTATAAACATACCATAGCGGACACCATGCTCAGGCCCATAAAGGGCATAAGCGAGGTCAAGATAGATGCTTTCATAATGAAGAAGGCAATGAGATATTGTGACTGGATTTTAATATAGTATGGTATGATGTTGTAAGAGCTTATGTGCAAAACCTCTCGGTGACTTGGAGTCTGGCCTCTAGTTTATATACTCAATACTGACTGAAATACGCGACCTCTCGAGTCAAAAGTCATACCGCTAATAGCGGTGCTACGAATCGTTCGTTTGCATGTCTTAAGATGCGTTCTTGGCTTCTCTTGTTGTTGTTATCCGCATTGTTATCCGTTGTGGGCATGTTCCTCAAGTGTTACACCGGATGAATTAATTAGACAACAGGTTAAATTGGAGCGGTCTTTCTACTTAATAAATACAGGTAGATTATTCGCTTTCTGCAAGTTATGCCCTAAACTGGCAGCTTGCCTAGTTAATAACCGCAGGCGAGCTAGGCAATAGATAGTAAATGCTAAAAATACAGGAGGAATTGACGCCACTACTCAGGCCATAACAAAGGAAACTAACAGATAATGCGGGCTTTGTTTCCTCAGCTAACGACTCTTTATCAGTATTCTCTCT